>ML299454.1:0-37124 GCA_005239495.1 Nicotiana undulata | reverse complement strand
AGGTGACGAGTACCTATACATTGTGAGTCAAGCATGCCCGTGAGTCTATTTTGATAAAAATTCAGTTATTTCTTCAATGTTCATCATACTATGTCATTGCCTCTACTTAAGAAGTTGATTGTGATTGATGTACTGGTTGTAGATATTATGAAATGTTGGCTCAATTGAGGATCCAAGTATACGGTATATATATTGAGTTGTTTGGTTATAGCTGAGACCCTTGTCGGGCATTTATTGAGATATTGACTGATATTTTCCACTTGCCGGGTGATTTGAACTGTATTTTTTCCACTATGTTGCATTCCTTACCATACACATCATGCCATGCATAGTGGGGAAGAGTGTAAAGCACTAAGGGTGATGTCGTGCCATGGTTTTACATTGATTACATCATGTCATGCATAGTGAGGAAGATAGTAAAAGCACGAAGGGTGATGCCGTGCCATGTTTACATTTATTGAAAGCACGAAGGTTAATGTCGTGCCATGATTACATTGATTACAACATACATTGCATTGGTGAGGAAGAGAGTAAAAGCACGAAGGGTGATGTCGTGCCATTGTTATCATTCAGACATGTCATTCATACCTTATCAGTTTTCGGTGAATTGTTTCTTTTCTTACTTGATGTTAATTAACTGCTCTATCTTATTGTTTTTCTCTTTACCTGCTCCCGTTCCCCGTATATGACGGTTATCCTTCCTTACTTGTTATCTGTATTTGGTGTTGTAGAATAGGACAGGTGAACGTTATTTGCTAAGTCTAGCCTCGTCACTACTTCGGCCGAGGTTAGGCTCGGCACTTACTCAGTACATGGGGTCAGTTGTACTGATACTACACTGCACTTCTCTATGTTGTGCAGATTCTGCTTTCGGACCCCGTGGACCACTCTGAGGGAGTCACCTTCAGTCCATATCGAGCTTCAAGGTATACCACTGGCGTTCGTGGGCCCTGGAGTCTCTCCTGCTATTAGTATCCTATTGTCTTATTTCTCCTTCCATTATAAAGACAATATTGTATTTCCTTTCAGACTTGTATTTAGTATTCTTATAAACAGTCCATGAGGTTGTGACACCCCGGTTTTGGGATTTTGCGATGTTGTTATCTTTATCGTTTCATTATGCGGTTTTTGGAGTATTATTACATTTCTGCTGTAAAACTTTTGAAGTGGTTCTGGTTATTTTAGTAAAGGTTTGAAAGATAATTGCTTTATTACTGTCAAGTTGTTTTAAAAATGTTAAGGTGTTGTGTACGTTGGCTTGTCTAGCGGGTTCAACGTTAGACGCAGTCACGGCCTGAAAGGTGGGATTTCGGGTCGTGACACGGGCAGTGCTCACAAACCAGATTCATAACCAAACTGAGTAAGTGCAGTGTGGAAGGGCCAGCTCTAATCTGCCATAGTTCAGAGGGATCTCATAAGGATCCCAAAGCAGTGACGCATTAAAGGGGCAGAACCTAGACTTCTAAGAGTATATGTGAGAGTGCTTGACATAGTTTTTTTAAAGAATTGAGTTGAAAATAGTTTTCTGAAAACAGGTTATTTGAAAAATAGATTTTAGAAACAACAGGAGAGTTTGCACTAGTGAAAACAGTTTGAAAGAAAGGGAGTAGCAACTCATAATCAAAACAGCATACATAGTGCAGGGAGACGTACAAACAGGGAATAGGGGATAGGAGACAAGTAGGTCACATATAAAGATAGGTTTGCGTACAAGTTAACCCCAGAGAGATACTAAGGTATTATAGAACTTCAACAACCACAGAACAGTTTTCATAAAGATGTTCATGCCAGAAACTTAACAGAATTAGATTTAGGGATACCAAAGAGGAAATACATAACAAACAGAGTTACACATAGGTCCAGGGGAAGTGTTCATGAGTACAACATATGTTCAGAATTACATGTAACTAAGTGACACAAACGCATGCTTATAGTGTGCTGGGGATTAGGGGTAAGGCAGAGTCCTAGTAAACATATAAGAAGGCAGTAAAACAAGTTGAAACTAAAGGGTAAAGAGTAATCACATTGGTATACTAGTAAATAGGCATGCTAATTGTAAGGTAAACAACAGAACCATAAGTAAGGAACATAGTAGAAACAAAAAGAATTGCAATACAAACTGAAACATATTGTTTTGGAAGCTTTAAACTTAAACTGAAAACATACCAGTTAAGAGAGAATAAGTGAACAGCAGTAGAATAAAGCGTATAATTACTCAGTCTTGGCTTGCAGCCGACTGAGAATAGCAAGTAACCAGCAAGAATAACAAGAGAGAATGTATATGTGTGTGAGAGAGAGTTCAGAAGAGTGTGTTCATGTTTTAGTTAATGAGAGAGTAGAGGTATTTATAGTTTAAAACAGGCAGAACAAGTACTAATTTAGCATAGTTATGAAAATAATCATCATCAGAATCAATTAAGACTTGGGCTCCCTTTAATTAGGGAGTCATGGTTCAAATGGACACAAGTTGTACTAAACAAGGAAAAGAATCAATCATAACACTGATTTTTACCAGAATAGGAGTGGTAAAGTATATGGCATACTATTAGGTCTAACTACATAATACACAATTAAGGAAAGTATATGTTAAATAGCTGACAACATATTTGTGCGCATAAAATAAGGCAGAATACAATTTTAATTCTGGAAATTAGTCAAAAGAATCACGAATGAGATTAAAATCATAGGGAATCAATGCCAATTAAGGGAAGTATCACACAATTAAGGAAGTAATTCGAAAATAAGTAAAGAGTTCTAAGAAAAATACACAAAATCACAGCTTTAAGAAGAATATCACAGCTCTAAGGAATACACAGAACCAGTAGAGAGTATTATGTAAAATAATCAATACAACAAATAATCAAGCCTATTAAACGATAAATAGCACATGTTGAACAAATATCAGAGAAACCCTAAGCAAATAGTTAGAGGAACAATAGAGAATAAAATTAGAGCAAGAGGTACAAGAATACATAGAACACACATGAAAACCTAGAATGTTTATGAGAGACAGGCAAACACATCGCAAACAGACTCAAACTTCAAATCAAACCTAGAAGTATTATGGCTTTTTAACAAAATGAATCGAACAAAAAGGAAAAGCTCATGTGATGTTTAAACATGCTAAAATCATAAGGTAATGCCGAAAAACTAGAAATAAATCATTTTGCAAAAAGGTTTCGAAACCCTAGTCTTGAGAGTGAGGAAATCGTTTGAAAACAAAGAGATTTTTTGAGGAAAACATGCGAAAACTTTAAGATACACATAGATCCGTTATAGATCTAGAAAGATCGGAAGATTTTAAAGTCAGGGTTTTCAAAGAAAACCCAGAGAAGGAGAAGAAAACCCAAATATTACCGACCTTTGGCCGGAAAGTGTAAAGATCTTACTCAAACGGCCATAGACGGCCGGAAAGATGGCATGAGACCGGAGATGGGAGTGAACCGCCTCTGGGTCGCTTGAGAGCCTCAAAACGGTGACATAAGTGTGAAGGATAGATCCATAAGGCTGGTGAGAGGTGGAACCTCCATGGTTTCCGGCGAGGAGGTGGCCGAGATTAAATATGGAAAGATGGGATCTAGATCGTTGATTTGAATTAATCAACGGTTCAAATTGAGTGAGAGATTGGGCCGGGTAGGATTTAGGTTTGGTCTTGGTAACTGGGCAAATTAATTGGGTAGGAGTCCGGATTAATTAGACTAGAATTAAAAATAAAAGTGGCTAATTGTTAAATACCTATTAAAATAGATGAATAATTTATAAAAATGGTTAATAATTAAAAAACTGAAATTAATGCTTAATAGAGTGAATTAAAATGGTTAATCAGTATTTCAAAAATATAAATGACTAGTTATTGAGTAAAAACAGCATAAAACATGCGATTAGGCTATAATTACAAAGTTACTGTAATTATAGCCAAATAGTGCCTGTTTGGCTAATTGTGAAATAGTTTGGTCTTAATAGGACCAAAATGATATATTGAATTAAGAAATGTTTTTGAAATTATTTGTAATGCAATTTATAATCAGTTTTTAGAGATAATAATATTGGATAAATAAAAAATAACAGTAATTAATAAAAATATGGGAAAATTATAGAAAAATATCAATTGTTATAAAGACCTGATTTTTAAGGTATATATGAAAAATTAAAATAGTTTGAGGAAAAATTGGGTATCAACAGCTGCTCCTCTTTACCCGGAAAGGATGAAAGAGTTGTAGGGTAAAGATATGATGGCCAACTTTAACCGAGCAAAATACTTTGAAAAGATTTAGGTCGTATGTAGTTCAGGAGTCATCGGTGAGGTATAGCGATGAAGTTATTACAAGAACGGACGCAACATATAGGGCTGGATGAGTGGACATTTTACAGGAGTGGTTAGGAGAACTGGAGCGGGACCGCTCTTGCTGGAATAGTCGTCGCATGCCGGGTTGCCTGCAAATAAAATAATACAAGTGCATATTGTGCGAAAATTTAAACATGATGCAAGTTCCCGTCGGACTATGAATGTTGTCTCCTGACAGTTAAGGATGACGTCCTGGGCCATGAATTTTCTGGTGAAGGATTCGCAGGACATGAAATGATGTTCTCGGGCCATGAAGATGGTGCCTCCAAACGATGATGCCTTTGAATAATTATATGCAAAGTTGAGAGAGATCCTCAGTCCATGACAAGGTGTTCTCGGGCCATGAAGATGGTTCCTCTGAAGGATGACGCCTTTGGACGGGTTGGCGATATTTCAGCCCATGAAATGCAGTAATATGATGCTGACAAGACAGATCTTAGTCTTGCGAATTGAAGGGCAGAGCTTAGCCCGAAAGAAAAGCGAAGTAAATAATGCTTGAGACATCGCTTAATCTCGATGAAAAAGTAAATTGGAGGCAAATCTTAGCCTCATGCAGGTAGGAAGGCACAAAGGTAGCCTTATGCAAGATGGAGGTAGAGCTTAACCTCATGTAGATGGAGATAGAACTTAGTCTCGGAAGGCAGAAAGGTAGCCTTATTCAGGTGGAAGGCAGAAAGGTAGCCGTATGCAAATGCAGATGGAGACAAAGCTTAGTCTCGGAAGGCAGAAAGGTATCCTTATGCAGGTGGAAGGCAGAAAGGTAGCCTTGTGCAGATGCAGATGGAGACAGAGCTTAGTACCGGAAGGCAGAAAGGTAGCCTTATGCAAGATGGAGGTAGAGCTTAACCTCATGCAGATGAAGACAGAACCTAGTCTCGGAAGGCAGAAAGGTAGCCTCATGCAGGTAGGAAGGCACAAAGGTAGCCTTATGCAAGATGGAGGTAGAGCTTAACCTCATGCAGATGGAGACAGAGCTTAGTCTCGGAAAGCAGAAAGGTAGCCTTATGGAGGATTAAATAAATGGCAGTAGGGATTCTTAGCTGGTAATAAATTGTGGTATTGTGACCGTTGTGAGCATTGTGATTATGGAGCATCGTTTGTTTGCGCTGGTAATAAATGTCGGCAGGTGTGATGGTTTTGAGAATAGTATCATTGAACAATGTTTGTCCTTTGGGCGGACAGTATGTTTTGAGCTTTTGCAATCTTAGTGTCTGCATCCAAAGAAAAATCGTGAGTTCTGTAAATGGGGAAGGTTGGTTCGTATCCCATCTAACTTTGCTTGACTTGTAGTGCTTGGTCTGATAATACTATTCGTATCATTGGGGTAGCGTTTGCTAAACAAAGTTGTTTCAAGAATATGCATGATTTTGTGAAAATATAGTACAAACATATAATTTAAAATAGTTTTAGATGAATCGACGATCGTGATGCGGTTCAAGACATTGCAACCTCTCCTGCTACAGAATTTTGAGGGTCCTCCTCAAAATTCTGCCCCAGTTTGATGGGCTGAGGCTCCTGACTGTTGCATATGCGGCGATCAACTGAACTTGCTTCGGAATTTTGAGGGTCCTTCTCAAAATTCTGCCCTAGCTACCAATTGCGGGGAAAATGAATTTTTTATTGAATTGTGACTGAACCCATAGGGCTGCCAATGTATCCCCTCTTAAATGGAAATTAGGTCAGGCGTAGTTCAATTTGCATCTTTGGTAAAAGCATAAATGTTTACTCATAATAGAGTTTGACTGCATCTGAATTGATTGGCTTCGGCCAGACTTCTCCGTCCATTTCTAAGAGTATAAGCGCTCCTCCTGTCAATACTCGGTGAACCATATACGACCTTGCCAGTTGGGAGAGAATTTCTCTTTGGCTTCATTCTGATATGAAAAGATCTTCTTTAACACCAGTTGCCCTGGTGTGAATTGTCTTAGTTTGACTCTTTTGTTGAAAGCTCTGGACATTCTGTTCTGATAAATTTTCCCGTGACATACTGCATTCATCCTTTATTCGTCTATGAGGGCCAGTTGCTCATAACGTCTCTTTACCCATTCTGCATCGCTGAGCTCAGCTTCTTGTATGATTCTTAATGATGGAATCTCCACTTCAGCAGGAATGACAACTTATGTACCATAAACCAGCATGTAAGGGGTTTCCCCGGTTGATGTGAGGACTGTGGTGCGGTATCCCAGTAAAGAAAATGATAACTTCTCATGCCATTATTTGTGCTTCTCCATCATCTTCCTCAATATCTTCTTGATGTTCTTGTTGGCGGCTTCTACAGCTCCATTCATCTGAGGTCTGTATGTTGTTGAATTCTTGTGTTTGATTTTTAAGGTCTCACACATAGTTTTCATCAGGTCATTGTTGAGATTGGAATCATTGTCGGTGATGATTGATTCTGGAACTCCGAATCGACAAACAATACGGTCGCGGATAAAGTCTTCCACGACTTTCTTAGTCACCACTTTGTAGGGTGCTGCTTCGACCCATTTAGTAAAATAATCAATTTCCACCGGGATGAACCTGTGTCTGTTGGTGGCGGTAGGCTCGATTGGTCCAATGACGTCCATTCCTTAGGCGGCAAACGGCCAAGGTGAGCTTGTTGCATTGAGCTCGTTTGGAGGTACCTTTATCATATCTGTGTGTACCTGACACCTCTAGCATTTACGGACATACCGGATGCAGTCCGTCTCCATAGTGATCCAGAAATAATCGGCTCTGAGTATTTTTTTAGCCAAGACAAAACCGTTCATATGTGGGTCGCAGGTCCCAGCATGTATCTCCTCAAGTAATTTGGAGGCTTCCTTTGCATCGACACATCTCAATAATCCCAAATCGGGAGTCCTCCTATACAGGATTCTTCTGCTGTGAAAGACGTTGTTGGACAACCTTCAGAGTGTGTGTTTCTGAGTGTGATTTGTAGGCTCTGGGTACTCTCCTTTTGTCAAGTACTCCTTAATGTCGTGGAACCATGGTTTTTCATTTGCTTCTTCTTCGACATGCGCACAGTAGGCTGGCTGGCTATGTATCTTTACCGGAATAGGGTCAATGAAGTCCTTATCTGGACGCTGAATCATAGATGATAGAGTGGCCAATGCATCGGCGAACTCGTTTTGAATTCTAGGGACGTGCCGAAATTCTATCTTCGTGAACCTCTTTCTCAATTTCGTTTTGAATTCTAGGGACGTGCCGAAATTCTATCTTCATGAACCTCTTTATCAATTCCTGCACGTGGTGCAGATACGACAGTATCTTGGAACTCATAGTAGCCCATTCTCCTTGTACCTGATGTATAAGCAAGTCTGAATCACCAATCACTAGCAACTCTTGAACATTCATGTCAATGTCCATATTGAGCCCTAAGATGCAGGCTTCATATTCTGCCATATTGTTGGTGCAGGGGAATCTGAGTTTAGGAGATATCGGATAATGCTGACCAGCTTCCGATATCAGGACAGCTCCAATGCCAACTCCTTTAAAATTTTCCGTTCCATCGAAGAACATTCTCCAACCATCATAGGATTCAGCAATGTCTTCTCCTTTAAATGATACCTCATCATCGGGAAAATACGTTTTCAGGGTTTCGTATTCTCCATCTACAGGGTTCTCAGCAAGATGGCCTGCCAATGCTTGTCCCTTGACCGCTTTCTGAGTCACATAGATAATGTCGAACTCACTTAACAGGATTTTCCACTTGGCGAGCTTGCCAGTGGGCATGGGCTTCTAAAAAATGTACTTCAAGGGATCCATCCTCGATATGAAATATGTTGTGTAGGCACAAAAGTAATTCACATCAACCAAGACCGGTGGTGTTGACAAGTATTCATTGATTTTTTCGAAGGCCTTTTGACAATCCTCGGTCCATTTAGTTGCAGCATCTTTCTTCAGCATCTTGAAGAACGGCTCACATATAACTGTAGACTGTGCTATGAACCGGCTGATGTAGTTAAGGCGTCCCAGAAAACTCATCACATCTTTCTTGTTCCTTGGCGGTGGTAATTCTTGGATGGCTTTGACTTTTGACGGATCCAGTTCTATCCCTCGACGACTGACAATGAACCCGAGCAATTTCCCAGCAGGAACGCCGAATGCACACTTGGTGGGGTTTAGTTTCAGATTGTATTTCCGCAACCTACTGAAGAACTTCCTCAAATGTTTTATGTGGTCGGTAGCTATCTTGGACTTGATAATGACATCATCCACATATACCTCAATCTCTTTGTGTATCATAATGCGGAAGATAGTGGTCATAGCCCTCATATAGGTGGCCCCAGCATTCTTCGGGCTGAACGGCATCATCTAATAGCAGTAAACTCCCCACGGTGTAATGAAAGCCATTTTCTAAGCATCTTCCTCCTCCATCCAGATCTGATGGTAACCAGCAAAGCAATCCACGAATGACTGTAGCTCATGTTTGGCGTAATTGTCAATCAGGATGTGTATATTTGGAAAAGGGAAGTCGTATTTTGGGCTGGCCCGGTTTAGATCCCGGTAGTGACACAGACTCTAACCTTCCCATAGTTCTTTGTCAATGGCACGATGTTAGCTAACCATGTCGGATATTCTACTACCCTGAGTACCTTGGCGTTGATCTGCTTGGTAACTTCTTCTTTGATTTTCAAACTCATGTCGGATTTGAACTTTCTGAGCTTTTGCTTTACCGGTGGACACATTGGATTGGTTGGTAATTTATGAGCAACAATGGACTTACTTAGACCGGTCATGTCATCATACGACCATGCAAATATGTCCTCATACTCCTTCAAAAATTCTGTGTATTCCTTCTTCCCTGATGGCGACAAATGAATGCTGATGCGAGTTTCCTTGACATTTTCTGAACCTCCCAAATTGACAATTTCGGTCTCTTCCAGGTTGGACATAGGTTTGTTCTCAAAATTCTCGACTTCTTTGACAATTTCATCAGGTATATAATCTTCTCCTTCTGAATTAATGTCAGTTTGTTCCGTTGTATCGTTGCATGTCACAATCATCGGTTCATCAAGACAAGTAATAGTAATGTTGTAAAGATAAAGTAATGAGGAAAAAATGATAGTAATAAATATTGATTCATGAAACGTAAAAGTGCTTTTGATAAATTGGATAAATTTTTTGAACATTGAAGCTCTTATTGCAGAAAAAAAAATGCGAAAAGGAAAATCATTTAGTCAAAGACAATGAATAACGCTTGTTTAGCCCTGCTACCCCGAGGCTCGTCGGGCTCTGGCTGTTCTGATGGTCCAATTTTTTAGAGATGTTCCTCTGCTCACGGCCTAAATGGAAGGGCCTTTCTCCCCCTCATCCTCGAGAATGACGCAACAATCCATGTCGTTGTCTTCCAGAAATAAGTTCCTCAGCCAAATTTCTGTTAAGCAGATCCTTTTCACTAGACTCGGATGTATATGAGATGGGTTAGGTGGAGTGTGGTATAGTCTCCACGTATATGGGGTTGTTGTGGTGGCTTGGTGCATGGGTGTAGAGGTGGTCATTTGTGGAGTTTTGTTGTTCTGGGATGAGTAACGGTGTGTTCTTTGGAGTATGGCAGGTATTGCATTGCGTTGGAAGGGTTTGATTCATTGGTGGGGTAGTGTGATGATGAGTTCTGGTGTGATTTTGCTGCTTCGAGATGTTTTAATGAGGTATAGGATTTTGAGTGTCAGGTAGTTGACGTCTGGGACACTGAGGATGAATGATAGGTTTGCCAGATTTCGGACTTGATCAAGCTCTTCCTGGAATTTTAACAACTTCTGTTCGAGTTGTGATATAGTCTCATTCTGAATTCGAATACCCTAGTCGTTAGTGGCCTCTACCCGTTCAACTGTATTTTCCTTCCTGACGTTGCCTGAATCTTCCATTTTTCCTTTGCCTTTGCTTCTTACTTTGGGAGGACTGGGTGGAGGAGAGGGTGGAGGGCCCTTGGATATTGTGAGGTATGACGATGATGCCAGAGTGCACAAACCAACCTTTGGGGAGGGTAATAATAAAAAGAAAGAAAACAAAAACAAAAGGTAGCCAAGTCAATGAGGATCATGAAAAAGTATTGCGATATTTAAACACATAGTGCGAGAATATAAAGCGTGTCCTAATTTGGGAGCCTCGTTGTGCCTGAGGTAGGCCTAGCAACAAATAGATTTGGAGAACTGAGATGCAAGAATAGACGAATCCAAAACGACACTAAATAAGCAAGAAATAAAATCACTAATGGCCATTGGCCTTATTACATCGATAAAGCGGAAAAGGAAATCCTATCTATTTGGTCTCAGAAGGACCTTCCCCAGATTCGGCATCCTTTATTCCCTCGATCAGATTCCCTAGCTCGCGAAGTCCTAGTAGTAGATATGCCCTGGCCAGATGTCCACCTTCGTTTCCCTCAGCCTTTTGACAGTCTTCAACCCTCTTGATGAACTTACCCTCCAGCTCGACTATGCCTCGTTCCAAGTATCCCAGCTTTCTATTAGTACTGACGGTCATGTCTTTCAATTCTTCAATCAACTTCTTCTTGGACTCGTGTATCTCGCGGTGTTCGCTCTCGCATTCACGAATCCTCTTGCGCATACTTGACTTGCATTTCAGCCTATTCATCTAAGATCCTGTGGCCTTGGATGAACCCTGGCCTGCCTAGACCATCCCAATTGTCTTCTAACCACCCTGAGTAGAAAGGTGTACAGTCTGCGTGGTATCGGTCTTGTTCAATTGTGCCTTTATCCATTATGATCTTACAGTGCCACATGTTTTGGGCTTGGTACTTGTGAGGACTATCATCATCTTGAAAGTCGGCTCGGAAATGGCTCATCTTGTCGACCCTTGGTATAATATTCTTTCTACCTGCTTGTCTCATAACCCGGAGGGACATAAAGATATGTTCCTCTCAGACCAATTAGTATCAGGAACGTTGCATCCCTGGACCGGACAATGAATTCTTCCGTTAGAAACCACTCGAACATCCATTAAACTTGTTCCTCAGCTAGATTATCGAAGAACTCTACCCATTCTTTGGCATTCTCAGGCTGAGAAAACCTGTCAGGGATATAAGTCATTTGCTTTGGGTGATGGAAAGCGATGTGGTCATTCCACGCCCTTCGCGGAAACTCTTGCCGGTACTGGCCCTTTTGAAAATGTTCTAAAAGCCAGAGTTGGAGTAATAGGTTGCAGCCTTCGAAGTGCTTAGCTCCTCTTTGGCACTTCTCTAAGGCTCGGTAGATGTCTGAGATGATCATAGAAACGATGTTGAAGGTCTGCCCACTAATTCCCTCCATTAGGGCCTTGGTTACCATAACCAGCCTAGTGTGGATTCTCGCTTTCATTGTTGGAAATACAATCAGACCCAGGAAGCAAACCATGAAGACGAACACCATACGGTGAATGTGTCCCAAGGATGTGATAGCGAATTTGTCATGGAAGGTACGGTATGATTTGATGTCTCCGTATCTTTCATACAAATAGTCGAAAGGGATGTGTGACTCCTTCAAACACCCTAACTCTGTGTTCTTCTTTAAACCTATCATTTTCAGGAAACCCTTGCCTATGCGGTTCTCGGGCATTAGCAACCCAGGAGTCTCCCAAACTAATCCCGATAGTCCTCTTATTTCCTCTAGCAATGGTGTCATTTCAATATCTCCAAAATAGAAGACGGCCTTTTCACAATCCCAGAATAAAGTGGCAGCCTCTATCATCATGTTTTTATGCTGGATGTCCATGAGGGATGGTAGATTACCCAAATATTTATTGACGAGTGTCTTGTCACTAGAATGAAGTTCCCCCCACCAGTTCAGAAGCTTTGGGAGAATATTGGTAACCATGCCGAATCTGGGGACCTCGTGGCTCATATTTCTGCAAGGTAAACAGGATTAGGCCCTTACCCCCACCAGACTCGACTATTTAACATTTATGATTAGCATGCGAGCATTTAGTTCTCCAAATAAATGCACATAATGTGATGACATCCGTTGGGATTTAATGAAAACCCGGTGGACTTTGGACAAGGCTATCTTAAAAGCTATTGTGCATACAACACGTTAGCCTGGCTAGGTTTTACCATGATGCATGCAACAGTATAACCGAGTAAGGTTTATATAGGGTGTTAGACTGGTACCCTTGAGCGTACAACTCAAGGGGGAAAGTCACGGAACCATCGACTGCACCGTTGATCCCCTTTCAAAACTATTTACTTTTCTTAAACATTAATTGCCTATTTGCTATCTGTACAAATTCACAAAAGTTGTTTGGCCGGGAACCATAGTTGTGGATTATGAGGGGTGCCTAACACCTTCCCCTTAGAATAATTTCAAGCCCTTACCCTATCTCTGGTTACCAAATCTTGTCCTTAAATAAAATAGGTTCCCTAAAGCACCTTAACGTTAGGTGGCGACTCTTCCAATCTTGCATGCCCCTTTCCCAAAAGGAAACGAGTTGTCCCAATAATGTCAAAGACCCTTGACCGACCCCGAAAGGATTTTGGAAAAAGTGGGCGCGACAGCATGGCGAATATGCTGGGGATTTAGGCTTTTACCATTTCAAACGTCTTAGTGAATTTGTACCTCTTCCCTTATCTATTTATGTGCGATTAACTGCTTATTTCTTTCAAGCATTTAATTTTCCTCAAAAAGCAAAACTGACATGTTTTCTTGTTTCCTCTTTGTAATCGATTCTTAAATTATAACTGTTGTATTTACCACTTTCATAGTGTGCAAATACATGACTACATGCCTTTACCGTTTATTTATTGCATAATCATGCTCAACATCATACTCCACTCGTGCCAAAACAAATCCTTTAGCAACGCTTGATTAGTGGTTGCGCCCTTCCTATTTTTATCACCCCTAAATTCGAAAATGCTTATTTGCGGTAAAACTAGTGCATATGGGGAATAAGGGATGTCCAAGGTTATTTTTCATATGGATCACATCAATGCAATACCCGGTATGTCACTCCTCAAAGAGGGGCTACACGTGGTATTAGCGCACCGGTCATCATATCCATATCTACCCTTCCCACCCCGTAAAGGTAATTAAATGAGTGTTTGGTCAGCGACCTCTATTGCGTGTTGTTACCCGTCTCTTCATATAGTCCCGGAGGAGTTTAGAACTTCTATCCAATGAGGGAGGTTCTAGGAAGACCCGTGGGTTCAAAGGCAAAGTACTAAGGTGACAGATAAAACAAATAGGACTGCAATTAGGGGGAGCATAGAAAAGCAGGTGAAAGGCTCAAGTATACCTCCACAAATAAGGCAAATAGGCAGCACGACTCAAACACAGTTAAGGTTAATATTTAGCTTCAGAATCCTAAGGCATGACATCTAGGTGATTTCAGAATATAAACAGATAGCCGATTTGGTGTATGACTCAGAAAGGTCCTAATCAGTTTGCCTACTGAATTTTTAACCTGTTAAGCATTTATGCAGTAAACACAAAGGGACAATTCTTTCAGTTTTATGAAGGTTGATTACCTAAGGCTTGCCTAGGTGTGAGATAGTATACCATGATTACCTTAAAGAAATGATGTTTGGATTTACCTAAACATGTTGTCTAAATGTTCATAGTTCAGAAGTTACTACCAGTTAGTTGCGAGAATTAAGTGAAACTATTTTATTCCTTTTCATGCATCAGTAGTTAGACTAGGTCTATTAAAGTACAGTCCTAAGAACATGATATCTAATGCACAGATATGCAGATTGATGTGTATGAAGAACCTAATGATGGTCTCTAAATGCATGAGTGTACTTCGTTTAAACATACTTTCAGAGAAATTTGAAGACGGCCTGTTTATTAGTGTTGTTTTATCCTAAAACAGTATCTCTAAGTGTATAATATTTCAATGTTAAAACAAGGTTTCAGGAGATGCAAAATAACACGTTCACTTATATTTTTTAGCCTAAAACAGGATCTCTAGGCGTGTATGGAAGCTTAGGGCATGATTTGCAGAAAATGCCATTTTTATCAGGATTCTTCTAAATGACAGTAAGATGAACATGCTGAAAAGAGTAAGCATAAGTCCTATGAGACATGATCTCTAATGCATGCATGAATCCTGATCATGGTTTCTATTGCGCAAATGGGAATATTAGCCTAGTCATGATTTCTACCCTTTTAATAGCTAAAGCATGCATAATTTCTCTCCCCTTTTTACTATCCATCCCCAGAGTTGTTTACAATAATTATTACAAACCATTTCCACAAATTACATAATTGAAATAAGAAAAGAAGAAGTTATACTATAGGGAGCCTTCTGATAGGCCCAAATCTCCAAAGTTTTCTCAATGCCATAATTGTTCACAGCCTTTCACATGATCCAGGTGTGTCAGAGTTCCCTAAGGATCTCAAGGGATCCCAGGCAGTGCTCATACCCAGATTCATAACCATACTGAGTAAGTGCAGTGTGGAAGGGCTAGATCTAATGTGCTAGAGTTCAGATGGATCTCATAGGGATCCTAAAGCAGTCACACATTAAAGGGGCAGAACCTAGACTTCTAAGAGTATACGTGAGAGTGCTTGACATATTTTTTTTTTTTTAAAGAATTGAGTTGAAAACAGTTTTTTGAAAATAGGTTATTTGAAAAATAGATTTTAGAAACAACGGGAGAGTTTGCACTAGTGAAAACAGTTTTAACGAAAGGGAGTAGCAACTCAGAATCAAAACAGCATACATTGTGCAGGGAGACAAACACAAACAGGTAATAAGGGATAGGGGACAAGTAGGTAACATATAAAGATAGGTTTGCGTACAAGTTAACCCCCAGAGAGATACTAAGGTATTACAGAACTTTAACAACCATAAAACAGTTTTCATAAAGATATTCAGGCCAGAAACTTAACAGAATTAGATTGAGGGATACCAAAGAGGAATTACATAACAAACAAAGTTACACATAGGTCTAGGGGGAGTGTTCATGAGTACAGCATATGTTCAGAATTACATGTAAATAAGTGACACAAATACATGCTTATAGTTTGTTGGGGATCAGGGGTAAGGCAGATTCCTAGTAAACATATAAGAAGGCAGCAAAACATGCTGAACTAAAGGGGAAAGAGTAATCACATTGGTATACTAGTAAATAGGCATGCTAATTGTAAGGTAAACAAAAGAACCATAAGTAAAAAAAACATAGTAGAAACAAAAGGAATTGCAATACAAACTGAAACATATTGTTTTGAAAACATTCCAGTTAAGAGAGAATAAGTGAAGAGCAGTAGAATCGAGCGTATAATTACTCAGTCTTGGTTTGCAGCCGATTGAGAATAGCAAGTAACTAGCAAGAATAACAAGAGAGAATATAATATGTGTGTGAGAGAGAGTTCAGAACAGTGTGTTCGTGTTTTAGTTAATGAGAGAGTAGAGGTATTTATAGTTTAAAACAGGCAGAGAAGTAAGGTAACAAGTATTAATTTAGCATAGTTATGAAAATAATCATCATCAAATACAAGTAAGACCAGGACTCCCTTTAATTAGGGAGTCATGGTTCAAACGGACACAAGTTGTACTAAACAAGGAAAAGAATCAATTATAACACTGAATTTTACCATAATAGGAGTGGAAAAGTATATGGCATGCAATTAGGGAATTAGTCAAAAGAATCACGAATGAGATTAAAATCACAGGGAATCAATGCTAATTAAGGGAAGTATCACACAAGTAAGGAAGTAATTCGAAAATAAGGAAAGAGTTCTAAGGAAAATACACAAAATCACAGCTTTAAGGAGAATAGCACAGCTCTAAGGAGAATACACAGAACCAATAGAGAGTATTATGTAAAAGATCGATACAACGAATAATCAAGCTTATTAAACGATAAATAGCACATGTTGAACAAAAATCAGAGAAACCCTAAGCAAATAATTAGGGGAACGGTAGAGAATGAGAAAACCTAACAGCAAATTAGAGCAGGAGGTACAAGAATACATAGAACACACATGAAAACCTAGAATGTTCATGAGAGACACGCATACAGTCTCAAACTTCAAATTGAAACCAGAAGTATTAGGGCTTTTTAACAAAATGAATCGAACAAAAAGGAAAAGCTCAGGTGATGTTTAAACATGCTAAAAGCATAAGGTAATGCCAAAAAATTAGAAAAAAAATCATTTTGCAAAAAGGTTTCGAAACCCTAGTCTTGAAAGTGAGGAAAACGTTTGAAAACAAAGAGATTTTTTGAGGAAAACATGTGAAAACTTTAAGATACACATAGATCCGTTATAGATATAGAAAGATCGGAAGATTAAAGTTAGGATTTCTAGAGAAAACCCAGAGAAGGAGAAGAAAACCCAAATATTACCGACCTTTGGCCGAAAAGTGTAAAGATCTTACTCGAACGGCCATAGACGGCCGGAAAGATGGCATGAGACCGGAGATTGGAATGAACCGCCTCGGGGTAGCTTGAGAGCCTCAAAACGGTGACATAAGTGTGAAGGATTCAGCCATAAGGCTGGTGAGAGGTGGAACCTCCATGGTTTTCGGCGAGGAGGTGGCCGGAGAAGGGAGAGACAGGGCTCAGTAGACAAAGGGTTGAGAGAGAGAGATGAGAGAACTCAGAGAGACTGTCGAGAAAATGAGAGGGGGAAAATGAGACGGGGGTAGTCATTTAGGGATTAATTATGGAACGATGGGATATGGACCGTTGGTTTGAATTAATCAACGTTTCAGATTAAGTGACGGATTGGGCCGGGTAGGATTTAGGTTTGGGCTGGGTAACTGGGCTAATCAATTGGGTTAGGGGTCCAGATTAATTAGACTAGAATTAAAAATAAAAGTGGCTAATTGTTAAATACCTATTAAAATAGATGAATAATTTATAAAAATGGTTAATAATTAAAAAAATGAAATTGATGCTTAATAGAGTGAATTAAAATGGTTAATCTGTATTTAAAAATATAAATGACTAGTTATTGAGTAAAAATAGCATAAAACATGTAATTAGGTTATAATTGCAAATTACTGCAATTATACCCAAATAGTGCTAGTTTGGCTAACTATGAAATAGTTTGGTCTTAATAGGACCAAAATGATATATTGAATCAAAAAATGTTTTTGAAATCATTTTTAATGCAATTTATAATCATTTATTAGAGATAAAAATAATGGATAAATAAAAAATAACAGTAAATTAATAAAAATGTGAGAAAATTATAGAAAATTTCCAATTGTTATAAAGACCTGATTTTTAAGGTATATATGCAAAATTAAATAGCTTGAGGAAAATTTGGGGATGCTGGGGTCTGAACCTGAGGAGTAGTCTGATAAGGAGTGTGGGTAGCAGGAGTCTGGACCCCTCCTCCAGCCTGAAATACGACTGCTGCCACAGGGAGTGTGTCTATCTGGGATACGCTCTCCATAAGGCCCACTAATCGGACCAACGCATCCTGAAGCACTAGGGTAGCAATAAACTCCTCGGGGACCTGAGTCGGTCCCACTGGAACGGTCTGAGATGGAACCCCCTCATTAATCTCAATCTGGGATTCCACAGCTGGGGCTGCTACCTGAGTAATGGGCTGAGTCCTGCCCCTACCTCGTTCTCTAACGTGGCCTCGACCTCTGCCCCTAGTAGGAGATGCTGCTGCTGGAAGACCGGATTGTTGGTCAGCAAAAGAGGAAGCATGTGTTCTCTCCATCTGCTAGAGAATAGAAGAGTCCAATCAGTATTTGAGATAACAAGAATCGCACGATAGAATAGAAATAAAAATGGAGTTTTTTCCTAACTTCATAGCCTCTGAGATATAACTACAGACGTCTCCCTACCGATCTCTTAGACTTTATTAAGCTTGTTCGTCAATTGTGAGACCTAGGAAACCTAGTTCTCTGATACCAACTTCTCACAACCAAAATTCCCAACCCTAGGGATCGTGATGGCGCCTAACACCACACTTGCTAAGGAAGTCAATGTTAGAACTTAACTAACCTTTTCTTTTACAAGTTTACTTAAACATAATAGAACAATTTCATAATGAGTACTGAATCAAATATTTTTCAATAAAACACTTCATGAATAATAACCAAATAAATAAACTGAACCACGAACTATATATATAACATCTTAGGGTCTAGTGTCACAATTCACGAACTACTAAGAAAACCACAAATAATTGGGCTGAAGGAAATATGTATCTATTTTGAAAGAAGTAAAACAACAATCTAAATACAATCTAAATGCACGGCATCACCCTTCGTTCTTTACACTCTTCCTCACCAATCACAGAATCAATAGTAACACACAAATAGGGATTTCACAAAAAAACAAGATTTCGTCATAGCTTTTATCATCATTTATCATTTAAATCTCAACACAATACTCACAATATAATCCATCTTGGTGGATTCGTATACTAACCTTCCAACATTTCAATAACAACGATAATCATAAGTAATAGGCTTTACAACAACCAAAATAACAAGAATTCACTTTCACTCGCATTGTAACGACCCGACCGGTCGTTTCGCGTATTCGGACCCCGTTCCCTTAAATAAGACTTCCCCTAGCGGCTTACCGTGATTTGTGACATGCGGGGATGGGTGTTTCGGGATTTGAAAGTGTTTAGAATAGTATAGGAACACTTGGTTCCTTAAGGTTGGCTTTTAAAGCCGAGTTTGATTTCGGTCAACACTTTGAGTAAACGACATCGGAATCGAGTTTCGACGATTCTTGTAGCTTTGTATGATGATTTCGGACTTGTACGTATGTCCGAAATGGGTTTTGGATGACCCGGGAGCATTTCGACGCCAATTAGCGAAATAGGGTTTCCTTAAGTTTGAAATTTGGTTTGGAACGTGATTTTATGTTATCGAGGTCCGAAAGGAATTACGAGATCGGGAATAGTTCCGTATGTCATTCATGACATGCCTGCAAAATATGGTGTCATTCCGAGTGGTATAGGTCGGTTCGGCGGATTGAAACCGAATTCAAGAACTTAGAAATTCTTAAGTTTGATTCTAGGGGTTTTGAGGGGTGATTTTGAGTTATAGCGTTGTTTTGGGTGTTCCGAAGGTTCGAGCAAGTCCGCAATATGATTTAGGAATTTTTAGTATAATTGCGCGGGGGCTCGGGTGGTCCTAGGTTCCTCCCAGACGCCCCTGCGGTCAAGCCATCGCAAGTGCGACTCTAGGGGAGTTGGCCCAAAACCGCAGGTGCGGGCCTCCTGCCGCAGGTGCGGACCCACCGGTGCGGGACTTCTTCCGCAGGTGTGGCCACAGGCCTCCTTGGCCATTTCCTCAGGTGCGGCCCTTTGGTCGCTTGTGCGAGACCGCAGGTGCGGTCCTCGAGCCGCAGGTGCGATATCACTGGAGGCAGTGATCTCATTTGATACGGGATTTGGTCATTTTCACCATTTCTTCTCCTCCATTGGCAATTTTTAGAGATTTCAAGAGGGTATTCGGCCAAGCTACTAAGAGGTAGGTAATTTCCATTTAAATGTTGGTTTATTACATCAAAACTTAGGTAGATTAACATCTAATTAGGGGAAATCAAAGGGGTTAGGGTGAAGACCTAGGGTTTATGAACTTTAGGGAATTAACCACTTTTCTACCATGAAATCATACTAAAATTATATATTATTCATCCTTAGGCTATGGGTGAGTGTTATCTTTGACAATTTCCGGAATCTGAGCATGTGGGCCCGGGGGTGTATTTTGGGATATCTTCAAGAATAGTGAATTTTCTAAATAAGTAGGAGAATTTCCATAGATTGAGCATGCATTGACATATTTATATACCATTTGACTAGTTTCGAGTCCTCGGGTGTAAAGCTTGAAGTTTCGGGCGTGCTCTTGATCGGGAAGTTGATTCTACGCGAGGTGAGTCTCCTTTCCAACCTTGTAAGAGGGAATTGTCCCCATAGGTATATGTAACAATTGAATTGTCCTTATTTGCGGGGGCTACGTACGCGCAAAGTGACGAGAGTCTGTGCGTAGCTACTACTCTGTTGTGTCTAGTAGAATTTAGGATTTCACAAGCATGCCTTTATGTGCCTTACCTGTATCTTTACATGTGTTCCTGGTTGCTTATTATCCTTGAAATTTACATGAGAGTTTCGGAAGCTATGTGTAAGTTAAGTGCCAAAATTTCTGAATTTTAGAATAATCCATGATAAATTCCTGAATTTCCTGACAAATGTTGTGTATGTCTACGAGCACCTGTGTATGATTCGCGAGCGGGTTAGCCCTATATTTATATCAACCTCGTCGCATGGTCGATTCGCGAGCGGGGTAATGGATGCATCCATGGTTCGTGCCGCTCGACCCTCGGCAGTGCACATTTATTTTCGCATCGCTTCGGCTGTACGTTTCGCCATATTATGTGCTATGTATTTGACTGAGAGTCTTGTTATTATTAAATAAATTATCCCACGTGTAAGGGGAAACTTGAGACTTTTGTGGTGATTATTGTTTGACTCACGAGAATAAATTGCAGTTTTATACAATTGATACTTCATGCCTTAGTAATTTTTATGACTACTTTTCTGTTTAGCCTTACTTATCTATGTTAGTGGTCATTGACCCTAGTAAGTATCACATCTACCTCTCGTCACTACTTCTTCGAGTTTAGACGGGATACTCACTGGGTACATATTTGTTTATATGTACTCATGCTACACTTCTGTACTTAATTATACAGGTTCTGAGGCTGTTGCACCTGGTCACTATTTCGGTGTCCGTCACTGAGAGATCCGTCTGGAGTAGACTACACGGTGAGCTGCTTATTCCTGGCGTTCCTCAGCAGCACTGTGGAGTTTCCATTATTGTTGGATATTCTGTCTATCCTTCCAGACAATTGTACATCTATTTTGTTTATTTTGTATATTAGTCGCATGTGGACTTGTGACACTAGGTCTTGGCACACGTAGTTGATTTTCTAGTATTTCGCTACTCTATTATATGCTGGGGAACGATTTTTGAGTTACTTTAAATCACTTTCCCACACTTCCTCACTTTCATTTAAGGACTGCTTAAATTAACACTGGACAAGTATTTGAACATCTCATTAACTTAAGGAATTTTGTTAGCAAACTAGTGTTGGCTTGCCTGACTTCGGTGTTGGGCGCCATCACGACCTGAATAGGAATTTGTGTCGTGACAACATGGTATCAGAGCTCTAGGTTCATGTAGGTCTCAGAAGTCACAGGCAAACCTAGTGGAGTCTTACGGATCGATACGAAGACGTCTGTATTTATCTTCGGGAGGCTATAGGGTGTTAGGAAAATCTCTCTTTATTCTTATTCTATCGTGCAGTCGATGGTTATACTAAATCTCATACTTCTACTCTCTCACAGATGCTGAGGACTCGTACAGCTGATATTCCAGGCCCGGGAGATGCCGCTACCCCCGTAGTCCGAGGCCGTGGTAGAGGCCGGGGGAGGGCGCCGACCCGAGGTAGGGGATAGGGGCATCCCAGAGTTACTCCATTAGCACCCCAGGAGGATCCTATCCCTGAGGACCAGGGTGAGGTGCCCCCAGCAGATCCAGCTCCGATGGATTTCATGACTGCACTAGGCTTCCAAGAGGTCATGGGCCGTATGATGCGGTTCATGGATACTATGACCCAGGCTGGTTTATTTCCAGTGGATCCTTCTACATCTCAAGCGGGAGGGGGAGTTCAGACCCCTACCACCCAGGCAGCAGGTCATGCAGCGGCAGAATATCAGACTCCGGAAACTCTGCCCGCGGGTGGAGCACAGCCAGCAGTAGCACCTGAGCTCAGACCAGCCGCGGATGGTGATCCGCAGAAGTTACTTGATAGATGGACTCGATTTCACCCTCCTGTCTTCGGAGGTGAGAAGGGCGAGGATGCCCAGGACTTTATTGATAGGAGCAGGGACAAACTGCACAACATGAGGATTTTGGAGTCTCACGGAGTTGATTTCACTACTTTTCAGCTAGAGGGCAGGGCCCGTAGATGGTGGCAGTCATTCATCCTGGGTAGGCCAGCAGGTTCCCTTCCTCTCTCATGGGAGCAGTTCACTCAGTTGTTCCTGGACGGGTATATTCTACCTTCCGAGAGGGAAGAACCGCGGTATCCGTTTGAGCAGCTAGAGCAGGGCAGATGACAGTGACATATTTTGAGGCCAGGTTTTCATAGTTGTCCCGTCAAGACCTAATGATTCTTCCTATAGAGGCTGAGAGAGTGCGGAGATTCGTAGCGGGGTTGCACTCAGGTATTAGGGCCAACATGGCCTGAGAGGTGGAGATAGGTACTCCTTATCAGCTTGTGGTCGAGATAGCTCGCCGGATTGAGGGTTACCGATCGAGAGGCAGAGAGCAGAGTCAGCCGGACAAGAGAGTTAGATTTTCTTGAGATTTTCGAGGCGCCCCAGGCAGGGGCAGGGGTCAGTTTAGTAGAGGCCAGCCTAGGAGGCCCCCATATTCAGCTCCTCCACCACCTCCCCATGGTGCTCCAGTAAGGCCTTACTTCAGTGCCATGCCGGAGAATTCTTACCGCCCTCCAGCCATTCAGGGTTCCTCCAGCGGGTATCCGGGTCATCAAGGTTCTCCCAGTCCCTACTTCAGTGCTATGCCAGAGGTTTCTCCCTGTCCCCTAGCTATTCAGGGTTCTTCTTCTTCAGGACAGCAGTCCATGCCTCCAGTGAGATGCTATGAGTGTGGGGATTCAGGCCACATGAGGAGGACATGTCCCAGACTTCGGGGCAAGGCTGTTTAGCAGAGTTACCATCCCGCATACTCAGCACCGGCACCCCGTCCACCCAGGGGTAGAGGACAGGTTGGTAGAGGTCGTCTTAGAGGTGGAGGCCAGTTAGGGGGAGCTTAGCTAGCTCCTATTCGGCCCAGTGGAGGTCAGTCTTTAGGTACTTCAGCCAGTTTCTATGTTATTCCAGCCCGAGCAGATGCAGTGACCTCAGACGCCGTGATCACAAGTACCATTTCAGTGTGTGGTAGGGAGGCATCAATACTATTTGATCCAGAATCTACTTATTCATATGTTTCAGCCTTATTTGCTTGTTCTCTGAATGTTCCTCGTGGGTCCTTGGCTTCTCCTATGTATGTATCCACTCCCGCGGGTGATTCTATTGTGGTAGAACGGGTTTATCGGTCTTGTGTGGTTTCATTTTGTGGGTTTGACACTAGAGCGGGCCTTCTATTGCTCGACATGGTCGATTTTGAGATTATCCTGGGCATGGATTGGCTATCTCCTCATCATGCCATCTTGGATTCCTATGCCAAGATGGTTACTTTGGCCATGCCCGAGTTTCCTAGGCTGGAATGGAGAGGTTCCTCAGTTAGTGCAGCTAGTAGGGTTATTTCTTTCCTGAAGGCTCAACATATGGTCGAGAAGAGTTGTTTGGCGTATCATGCTTATGTGCAGGACACCACCGTCAAGTTTCCGACGATTGATTCAATGCCAGTTGTTCGAGAGTTTGCGGATGTCTTTCCTTCATACCTTCCGGGCACGCCTCCGGATCGAGATATCGATATTTGCATTGATGTAGCTCCAGGCACTCAGCCTATTTCTATTCCCCCGTACCGTATGGCTCCGAAAGAGTTGAAGGAGCAGCTTGAGGAGTTGTTGGCTAAGGGGTGTATCAGGCCAAGTGTATCGCTGTGGGGTGCTCCAGTTCGATTTGTAAAGAAGAAAGATGGGTCTATGAGGATGTGTATTGATTACCGCCAGTTGAACAAGGTAACTATTAAGAACAAGTATCCATTGCCGCGCATCGATGATTGTTTGACCAGTTACAGGGTGCCAGGGTATTTTCTAAAATTGATTTGAGATCGGGGTACCATCAGCTGAAGATTCGGGCATCAGATGTTCCGAAGATTGCTTTTCGTACGAGATATGGCCATTATGAGTTCTTGGTGATGTCCTTTGGCTTGACTAATGCCCCGGCAGCATTTATGGATTTTATGAACAAGGTGTTCAGACCGTATATTGATTCCTTTGTCATCGTATTCATTGATGACATTCTGATTTACTCGCGTAGCCTAGAAGAGCACGAGCAACATCTAAGAGTTGTGCTCCAGTCCTTGCGAGAACAGAAGCTATATGCTAAGTTCTCCAAGTGTGAGTTTTGGTTGGATTCCGTGGCATTCTTGGGACATGTGGTATCTGGAGAGGGTATCAAAGTTGATCCTAAGAAGATTGAGGCAGTTCAGAGTTGGCCACGTCCTACTTCAGCGACAGAGATCAGGAGTTTCTTGGGTCTAGGAGGCTACTACCGGCGATTTGTGGAGGGCTTTTCATCCATTGCATCCAAATTGACTAGATTGACTCAGAAGAATGCTCCATTTCGGTGGTCTGACGAGTGTGAGGCGAGCTTCCAGAAGCTCAAGACTGCATTAACTTTGGCACCAGTTCTAGTATTGCCTTCCGGTTCGGGGATGTATACGGTGTATTGCGATGCTTCACGAGTTGGCTTGGGGTGTGTGTTCATGCAGGAAGGGATAGTTATTGCTTATGCTTCGCGCCAGCTGAAGGTTCATGAGAAGAATTACCATGTGCACGATTTGGAGTTGGCGGCGATAGTTTATGCTCTTAAGATTTGGAGGCATTACTTATATGGGGTGTCTTGTGAGATGTATACAGACCACCGCAGCTTGCAGCACTTGTTCAAGCAGAGGGATCTTAATTTGAGGCAGCGCAGGTGGCTTGAGTTACTAAAGTATTATGACATCACCATTCTTTATCATCCGGGCAAGACGAATGTGGTAACAGATGCTTTGAGTAGGAAGGCGGAGAGTATGGGTAGCTTGGCTTATATTGCAGCTGAGGAGAGACCTCTAGCCTTCGACGTTCAGTCATTGGCCAATCGCTTGGTGAGATTAGATCTTTCAGAGCCTCGTCGAGTTCTAGATCATGTGGTTGCTCAGTCTTCATTATTTGGGGAGATCAAGGCTCGACAGTATGATGATCCGTGTTTGGCAGAACTACGGGAGACAGTGGTCCAGGGTGGTGCCAAGGAGGTTACTATTGGCGAGGATGGTGTTCTGAGACTTCAGGGTCGTTTGTGTGTTCCTAATATGGATGGATTGAGGTAGAGGATCCTAGAGGAGGCACATAGTTCGCGGTATTCTGTTCATCTTGGTTCTACGAAGATGTATCGTGATTTGAAGCATCATTTCTGGTGGAGACGGATGAAGAGGAACATTGTGGAGTATGTGGCTAGGTGTCTTAATTGCCAGCAGGTTAAATATGAGCACCAGAGGCCAGGGGGCCTACTTCAGCAGATGCCCATTCCTGAGTGGAATCGGTAGTGCATTACTATGGACTTCGTGGTTGGGTTGCCTCGTACGTTGCGGAACGTTGACGCGGTTTGGGTTATTGTGGATAGGATGACCAAATCGGTGCATTTCATTCATGTTGCTACTACTTATACTTCTGAGAGGCTAGCCCAGATCTACATTCGAGAGATAGTCCGGTTTCACGGTGTACCGGTGTCCATTATATCAGATCGAGGTCCTCAGTTCACCTCGAACTTCTTGAGAGCATTGCACAGATAGATGGGTACTCAGATTGGTCTCAGCACAGCATTTCATCCACAGACTGACGGTCAGTCAGAGCGTACAGTTCAGATATTGGAGGACATGCTCAGAGCATGTGTTCTTGACTTTGGAGGCCAGTGGGACCAGTTCTTGCCTTTGGCCGAGTTTGCTTACTATAATAGTTATCAGTCCAGCATCGAGATGGCTCCATTTTAGGCTTTATATGGTCGGCGATGTCATTCTTCTATCAGGTGGTTTGAGCCTGGTGAGGCTAAGTTATATGGTATATACCTGGTGAGAGATGCTTTAGATATGGTGAAGTTAATTCAGGATAGGCTCCGCACAGCACAGTCCATACAGAAGAGCTACGCGGATCATAGGGAACGTGATGTGTCATTTATGGAGGGAGATAAGGCTCTGTTGAAGGTTTCACCGATGAAGGGTATTGTGAGATTCGGGAAGAAGGGCAAGTTGATCCCGAGGTTCATAGGTCCTTTCAAGGTATTGAGGCGAGTTGGAGAGGTTGCTTATGAGCTTGCCTTACCTCCCAGCTTATCCGGAGTCCATCCGGTATTCCACGTAACCATGCTCCGGAGATACCACGCCGATTTCTAACACGTTGTTGATTTCGGTACTATTCAGTTGGATGAGAGGTGAGGCTACGAGGAGGAGCCAGTTGCTATTATTGAGAGACAGGACCGCCAGTTGAGATCTAAGAGAGTTTCTGTTGTAAAGGTCCAGTGGCGGGGCCAACCGGTCGAGGAGGCAACTTGGGAGTCCGAGGAGGACATGCGGAGCAGATACCCACACTTATTCAGCACTTCAGGTATGATTCTAAACCCGTTCGAGGACGAACATTTGTTTAAGAGGTGGAGAATGTAACGACCCGACCGATCATTTTGCGTATTCGGACCCCGTTCCCTTAAATAAGACTTCCCGTAGTGGCTTACCGTGATTTGTGACTTGCGAGGACGGGTGGTTCGGGATTTGGAAGTGTTTAGAATAGTATAAGAACACTTGGTTCCTTAAGGTTGGCTTTTAAAGCCAAGTTTGACTTCGGATAACATTTTAAGTAAACGACATCGGAATCGAGTTTCGACGATTCTCGTAGCTTCGTATGATGATTTCGGACTTGTACGTATGTCCGGAATGGGTTTTGGATGACACGGGAGCGTTTCGACGCCAATTAGCGAAATAGAGTTTCCTTAAGTTTGAAATTTGGTTTGGAACGTGATTTTATGTTATCGAGGTCCGAACGGAATTCCGAGACCGGGAATAGTTCTGTTATGTCATTCATGACATGCCTGCAACATTTGGTGTCATTCCAAGCGGTATAGGTCGGTTCGGCGCATTGAAACCGAATTCAAGAACTTAGAAATTCTTAAGTTTGATTCTAGGGGTTTTTAGGGGTGATTTTGAGCTCTAGCGTTGTTTTGGGTGTTCCGAAGGCTCGAGCGAGTCCGCAATATGATTTAGGACTTGTTGGTATAATTATGCGAGGGCTCGGGTGGGCCCAGGTGCCTCCCGAACACCCCCACGAGGCTAATAACCAGTAGCTTCAGAAACTGGTGCACCAGATCTGGTGTGACCGCAGGTGCAGTTGCCCAGATCGCAGGTGCGACCCCAGGGGAGTTTGCCCAAAACTGTAGGTGCGGACCCGCCGGTGCGGGATTTCTTCCGCAGGTGCGGCCACAGGCCACCTTGGCCATTTCCGCAGGTGTGACCATTTGGTCGCTGGTGCGAGACCGCAGGTGCGGTCCTCGAGCCGCAGGTGCGAGATCACTGGAGGCAGTGATCTCATTTAATACGGGATTTGGTCATTTTTCACCATTTCTTCTCCTACATTGGCAATTTTGAGAGCTTTCAAGAGGGTATTCGGCCTAGCTACTAAGAGGTAGGTAATTTCCGTTTAAATGTTGGTTTATTACATCAAAACTTAGGTAGATTAACATCTAATTAGTGTAAATCAAAGGGGTTAGGGTGAAGACCTAGGGTTGATGAACTTTAGGGAATTCACCACTTTTCTACCATGAAATCATACTAAAATTATATATTATTTATCCTTAGGCTATGGGTGAGTGTTATCTTTGAAAATTTCTGGAATCCGAGCATGTGGGTCCGGGGGTGTATTTTGGGATTTCTTCAAGAATAGTGAATTTTCTAAATAAGTAGGAGAATTTCCATACTTTGAGCATGCATTGAGATATTTATATACTATTTGACTAGTTTCGAGTCCTCGGGTGTAAAGTTTGAAGTTTCGGGCGCGCTCTTGACCGGGAAGTTGATTCTACGTGAGGTGAGTCTCCTTTCCAACCTTGTAAGAGGGAATTGTCCCCATAGGTAAATGTAACAATTGAATTTTCCTTATTTGCGCGGGCTACGTACGCGCAAAGTGACGAGAGTCTGTGCGTAGCTACTATTCTGTTGTGTCGGGTAGAATTTAGGATTTCACAAGCATGCTTTTATGTGCCTTACCTGTATCTTTACATGTGTTCCTGGTTGCTTATTATCCTTGAAATTTACATGAGAGTTTCGGAAGCTATGTGTAAGTTAAGTGCCTAAATTTCTGAATTTTAGAATAATCCATGATAAATTTCTGAATTTCCTTACAAATTTTGTGTATGTGTACGAGCACCCGTGTCGTATGTATGATTCGCGAGGGGGGTAGCCCTATATTTATGTCAACCGCGTCGCATGATCGATTTGCGAGCGGGGTAATGGATGCATCCATTGTTCGTGCCGCTCGACCCTCGGCAGTGCACATTTATTTTCGCGTCGCTTCGGCCGTACGTTTCGGCATATTATGTGCTATGTATTTGACTGAGAGTCTTGTTATTATTAAATAAATTATCCCACGTGTAAGGGGAAACTTGAAACTTTTGTGGTGATTATTGTTTGACTCACGAGAATAAATTGCAGTTTTATACAATTGATACTTCATGCGGACCACTTTTTTTTCTAGCCTTACTTATCCATGTTAGTGGTCATTGACCCTAGTAAGTATCACGTCTACCTCTCGTCACTACTTCTTCGAGTTTAGACGGGATACTCACTGGTATATATTTGTTTATATGTACTCATGCTACACTTCTGTACTTAATTGTACAGGTTCTGAGGTTGTTGCACCTGGTCACTATTCCGGTGTCCGTCACCAAGAGATCCGTCTGGAGTAGACTACACGGTGAGCTGCTTATTCCTGGCGTTCCTCGGCAGCACTGTGGAGTTTCCATTATTGTTGGATATTCTGTCTATCCTTCCAGACAGTTGTACATCTATTTTGTTTATTTTGTATATTCCACTAGTCGCATGTGGACTTGTGACACTAGGTCTTGGCACACATAGTTGATTTTCTAGTATTTCGCTACTCTACTATATGCTGGCGAACGATTTTGAGTTACTTTAAATCACTTTTCCACAGTTCCTCGCTTTCATTTAAGGACGGCTTAAATTAAAACTGGACAAGTATTTGAACATCTCATTAACTTAAGGAATTTCGTTAGCAAACTAGTGTTGGCTTGCCTGACTTCGGTGTTGGGCGCCATCACGACCTGAATAGGAATTTGGGTCGTGACACGCATGCAATGAACTGACCACAACGTATAGGTACTCGTCACATCACCTGTACATTGGATTTAATAAACAAACAGGTAACAAGTAGTCACACAATACCTATTCCCTCAAGATAATCTTATACATAACACTTACCTAGAATTCATAGGCCACTTACTGCTAAATCACAGTTTTTCCCTTAGAATTTGCCTTCAATTCACTCGTATCTACTCATAATTGAGTTTAATGTCATTAATTAGTGCTAAAGGTGTTATCTTTAATGAAAAATCATGGTTTTCCTAAGTTTTCCCAACAAAATATGAAAATCGACCCCGGGCTCGCTTGGTCTAAACTCGAGGTTCTGACCAAAACTCGTTTACCCATTGTCCCCCGAGCCCGGATATACAACTGGTTTTGGAATCCGACCTCAATTCGAGGTCTAAATTTCCAAATTATGAAAGTCCTTAGTCCTACCAAAAAATCCCAATTTTCACCATGAAAACTCTAGATTCTAGGTCTAATCTTGTTAAAAGTTGTTAAGGAATGAAAGAAATTAGTTAAAGATAACTTACCAATGATTTGGAGAAGTTTAAGTCTTTGAAAAATTGCCTATGGAGGTTTAGGGCTTGAGAGAATTGAAAAAGAGGTGAAAACCCTGTCTAAAATCTGTTTTAACATGTTGCGGTTATCGCATTTGCGATCAGGGGTTCGCAATTGCGAACCCTTCGAATTTTAGCAGCCATCGCAAATGCGATGAAATAGTCGCATTTGCGACATATGGGGGTTTCGCAAATTCGGACAGAATTCTCGCATTTGCGAGATCTGAGGCTGGCCCAGGACTACGCATTTGCGAAGCCTGATCTTGCATTATCAGAGGCCTGCCAACACCAGATATCAGCTGAGCAGATTTTTCTAAGTCCAAACACTCCGTAGCCTACCCGAAACTGACCCGAGCCCTCGGGGCTCCAAATCAAACATGCACGCAAGTCTAAAAACATCATATGAACTTGCTCGTACGATCAAATAATCAAAATAACATCAAAAACTACGAATTCAACCTCAAAACTCAAGATTTTCTTATTTTCTCAAGAACACTCAAATTTCTAACTTTTCAACCGGACGTCCGAATCACGTCAAATCAACTCTGATTCTCATGAAATTTCACAGATAAGACTTAAATATTATAACAAACTTGTTCTGGACTCCAAAACCAAATACGGGCCCGATACCAACAATTTCACATTTTATTTCATTTCATCATTTCCTGTAATAACCAACACAACAATTTTCTTCAAAAATTATTTGCTAAGGCTAGGGACCTCGGAATTCAATTTCAGGCATACCTTAAGTCTCATATTTTACTGCGGACCTCCCAGGATTATCGGAACACAGATCCGGGTCCGTTTACTCAAAATATTGACCAAAGTCAACTAAAACTAAATTTAACTCTAAATTATTACAGCAGGTATGTTTTCTTGCCTTATTTCCTTTAAATTATTTTTCTCTCTCTTTTTTTGTCTTTAACTTGGGGGACAAACACCTAAGGGTGTTCCCTCTTTCTTTTATATTTTTTTTTCTTCCGCATTTTATTCAATTTTGCTCCAATTTTCTTCATCTTCACACCGCTTCATTCCTACACAGTTCAAATATAATATTAAGCACAAAATAATATAACTAATACTCAAAAGAGGATTAAAAGTACTATAATGTGAGATAACAATGGTTAAATATATGTATTTTTGCCTAACACCAACACCCCACACTTAGACTTTTGCTCGTCCTCGAGTTAGCATTAAAATCACTCTCAATAAATCAAGCCTAGAAATACCACCACGTCGGTAGATACTAACAGTTAGGCCCTATAGCAACTCAAACCATCATATATACACTTCCTCATCATCGTGCAAGATATAAAAGTCACAAACAAATAACAAACTTTTAATTTTCTAACCTTAGAGACGGACTCTAACTTATCAAATTTAAGCTCGCTCACCTACTCTATCAAAGAAGCTAATAATATCACCTATCTATCATGAAACAAGTGCCCTCACAAGAAAAAATAGTCCATACACTCAAATGAATTAATGAATATAATTTAAGGACTTAGCATCAAAGAACAACTCTCTCACTCACAAAGAATTCACATGTATGCACAAAGAACCATAGGTTTGCCCATTATGTATATCTCTACTAATTAAGTATGCTAGAATATAATCAAATAGGGCTTTAACGGGTAGTAATGTTGGCTAAGGGACGGGTAGGAGAACTATTTAATAGTGACTTACACTTCCCTAAGCACTTTGCACTTTTAGACTTGATCATCCATTGTTTTCTACTCTTTCACTTTATTTTTTTAACCCTCTCTTCATCAAACTGTTTCACATGTATTTCCCTCATATCAAGAACGTTTTATTTTTTTTAAGCAATTTTTTTCTCATTCTCTTTTTTTCATGTCACATTCTTTTCAAGAAAGTTTTTTCATCACTTTGCAACTATCATTGGCCACCATTTTTCATTTAATCATCCTTTTCTTTAAATTTATCAATTAATATCACAGTCTAAGTAATAGTGCTCAAGGAAGCAGGGTGCAAAAACTAGGGATTCAACAAAAGGATCAAGGCAAAAATACGACTTCCAAACAAAAGGTCATAGGCTCAACGGGCTAACTAGTGGTACAATATCTAAAAAGGCAAAAATTCACAAGACATATCAAAGAAAGCCTATTATCATCTTCTAAATAGGGCAACACTTTTATTTTGCTTCAATAACATGCAGTGCAAGTTCTAGACTAAGATACATAACATGAAATATATGTAAGAAATCCTCACCACACATGGCACAAGTCTCAATCAAGATGGATCAATTCTACTATAAGACACACAGGGTCATAGCGAATGACAAAATAAGAATAAGCTATATACAGAGTCACAACCCTGAGCTTAGGTGTCAGAAAGTCTACTATTTTATTCATTCCTCAAGCACTCAGAGGAAAATATTACTCAAACTCAGGCCTAAACATAATAGTATCAAACAAGTAACAAAAGTTTTTCTTCTCTTTATTTTTCTACTCCTAAAAAAAGAAAAATACTTTAATCCAAAAAAATAAAAAAAATTACCCGGTTCAAGTTACATTCCCTGGAAAAGAACCGATGCAAAAAGAAAAACCAGGGGGGTTATTACCTAACTAAAACTAACTAGAAAAAAAAATTAGATGTTTTTTTTTCATTGGACCTTAATCCCTCAAGAAAATTGTCCACAAAACTATCGTCGGAAAAAGTCCAAAATTTTTCTGAATTTTTTTTTTCTATTTTTTTTTTGCACAAAAACTACTACATTAAAAAAAAGTACTACAACTAAGCTAGGATAGCACGAAAAATCACCAAGACAATCTCCACACCCCACACTTAAATTTTGCAATGTCCTCAATGCAAACTATAAATAACAAGAGGGTAAAAGAGACTTCCTGGTAGGCCAAAGGCCGACGAATTAGCAGCTCACGGGTACTTAGACTTCTTCCAGGTATGGTTCTTTGTGTGGGTACCTCACACTTAGTTTCAACTACCTGCTCGCTTTTGCACGCTTTGACTCCTTGCTCCTATTCCTACAAAACACAAAAATAATACTACAAAAAAATAACATAATAAAATTTAAAAAAAAACAAAAGAAAAAGAAAAAAATTAGAATTGGGTTGCCTCCCAACAAGCGCCTGATTTAATGTCGCAGCACGACTCCGTCACTTTTACCACTTTTCCTTCCACTTTGAGGATATGAGTTGTGCCCCTAATTTTGCATCAATTTTTCTGTCATGTTCCTGGGGCGGTGGTGTAAAAGTAGAGGAACCAAGCAATAGGTATCGCATCTTTCACTTCTTGACCTTTAAGTGAGAGATGTCATTTTATCTCCTTGGCATCACAAATTTCAGAAAATAGGGGTCTTGTTCTTAATCTATGCATCTCTCCAAAGGCTCGATCTCCATGCCTCCATCCAAACATAATGTAGAAAAATGATTAGAATGAGGACCAACACGCGACAACTCCAAAACTGTATTATTTTTTACAACCTCAATAACATAAACTTCCTCATCTTCAACATCATCCACAAGAACATGGTCTAATAATCGGTATTCTCGTTTTAGCTCCTCAATTTGGCCTAGAAGATTTTTTTCAACTCATCACTAAATTGTTGGGCGTTACACGCATCAACCTTTGCACTTAATTGAGCTTCCAAATAGCGAATAGATTTGCCAAATTGATCGATCTCTTGCTCCATTTCAGCTCTTCCTTCTACAAAGTGTTGTATCTCATTCGTAATTTTCTCACGAAAACCTCCATATTCCTCTAATAACTTCATGCGCATATCAAGAATGCGAACATCATGTTCAACATCATCCAATTCGTTATTCTTGTCAACCTCACAAGAATTATTAGAATCAACATAAGAAGGGATTGGAGTAGGATAACAACACTTAGGACAATTATCCAATTACCATCACAAATAGTACATGATAGAGATGGTGCACACAACTCGGTATTTAAAATATTTTTACAATATTTTCACAAGTGGGATCCTTTACAATATGGACAAGGATCACAAAAATAAGAATACTTACTATCCCACCATTTTTCGTTCAAAGATGACATGTAAAAAAATTATAATACTAACTACACTAAACTAAAATTAAGAAATTAAATAGATAAAAAGTAAAAATCTAATCTAGTAAAATAGTTAATTTCTAAGTCCCAGACAACGGCGCTAAAAATTTGTTTCTCTCAAACGCACACGCAAGTATACGTGGTCGACAAGTAATATAGGATTGTAAGTCTAGATATCGAACCCACAGGGACTTGTGATTAATTGTCAACTAAATTAAACCAAACAATTAATCTATTCAAGCAATTCCTAACGTATGATATTTAACTAAAATTAATCTAGAGTAACAAATTAAGAGATTAAAGAAAACAAGGACAAGCTTAAAGACGAATTCAATGTGAGTGAATATTCTAGAGCTATGGGTTAGCTAACAATTCCGTTGAGTTTTCCACTTAAATTGTCTAATTAATTTTTCTATTTTATTTATTGACGGGGTTAATATTACTCGTAGCATTCTCCTGAAGTACAACTCGCATATTCAAGCTAATCTAGCATCTATATTCCTATGAAATTAGGATTAACAAGAACGCATTAATAATTTCCGTATAAAAACCAAGCAAGGCGATTAGGTATATTCCTATCCTAACCGCAAATACCTCCCTCCCCCTAAGAGTTAAGATCTTGTTCTACTCAATCTTATATGCAATCTAGAATCCCCTCTCCCGAGTTCAATCCTAGATTCGTAGAGAGTATTCAATTGGTGATCAAGCAATCAAATAATTAAGCGCAAGATTGAATAAATAAACCAATATGATAAAATAATAAGAACAATTTAAGCTTCAAACTACAACGTTCATGTAGCACTCAAAACTCTATAACTAATAAACTATGAGATTAAAGACAAAGAAGAGAAGAAAAACTAGATAGAAGCCTCCTCCAAAGCGTGTGTGTGTTCCCCCATGTGAATTCTCCTTCAAAATATGTTAGGTCTCCTCCAAATTAGGTTTAGGACCCCTTTTATACAAGTTGGGGTCGTGTAGGGCTGAAATAACTTTGTTCCGAACGAACTAGAAAAAATCCTGCAACACAGCGTCCAGGCCAGCGCCAAGCGTTGAACCTGGCGCTGAAAACAGTGACTTTTTGCGATTCACTCTTGATTACTACAGCATGTATGTTTTCTTTCCTTATTTCCTTTAAATTGTTTTTCTCTCTTTTTTTGTCTTCAACTCGGGGGACAAACACCTAAGGGTGTTCCCCCTTTTTTTTTTTCTTCCGCATCTTATTCAATTTTGCTCTAATTTTCTTCATTTTCACACCGCTTCATTCCTACATAGTTAAAATATAATATTAAGCACAAAATAATATACTTAAAAGACTATTAAAAGTAATATAATTTGAGATAACAATGGTTAAATATATGCATTTTTGGCCGAACATCAAGTGCTGTTAAGATATAGAAAAATAAGAAATTAGGGTTTCAAATAGTAGAAAAGATATTTTATACACATAGGGTAAAAATACAAATATAATAATTCTTAATGGGTTAATAATTATCCAAGAAGGAGATTAAGTAATTCACACCCGTTTACCGATAAATTAGTAATTATAAGTTTTAATCCAATCACCAACCGTTAATCTGAAACCAATAAGGCACTTTGTCGGTTCGGTTATCAGTTACGATTTGGTTTTGAATCGCCCTAATATAGATGAGACAAATCTGGTATTTTTATAATAATTGTACTAGAAAAATCTTCCGTCATTTATTTTACTTTTAATTATCTAAAATATATCAAATATATTCATGATTGGATGAAATTAGCTTTTGCGAGTTAAAATAATGATATGAACCTAGCCTTATGGTCAAATTACCATTTGGACCACATATGCATAAATTGAGATGTTGGACTCATTGCTTTTTTCCCCAAAAAATGATATTTGCGGAGAATGCGCTCTAACCCCGTTTGAACTACCTCGGAATCTAACCAAATTTTGTAGACAAGTTCCTGACAGGAATCACTAGCTACTAGAAGCGTCAGAACATGATCCGGACTTCTAATCTAAAACTAGTCGGGTAATCACATTAATCACTACTTAGAAAAATGTCTGTCCTCAAATGTGCTTAAAATCTTCAATACAAGTCGAAATGCGACAAGACTAGTTCCTACAAGTGTAACGACCTGGCCGGTCATTTTGGAGAGTTAGCGCCCCGATCCCCTGATAACTGTTCCTCCCTTGTCTTATTAGGTTAATGGAACAAGTCGGAGCGTTGAGTGATGAAAATTGGAGTGTTTTTGGACATATAGTCCTTTAAGGTGAGCTTTGACCTTAGAAATTGGGCTGAAGCGGGAGCTGTGTGAAGACGGAGCCGGAATAGAAATCCGTCGACTCCGTCAGATCCGTTGAGTGATTTCGGGGTTGGGAGCGCGCTTGGAATGTATTTTTGAGGCCAGCCGTAGATTTAGGCTTGAATTGGCGAAAGTTAGAATTTCGGCGATTTCGGCTGATAGGTGAGATTTTGATATCGGACTCGGAATGGAATTCTGAAAGCGACAGAAGATCCGGAATGTTATTTATAACCTGTGTGCAAAATTTGAGGTCATTCGGACGAGTTTAGATGTGGTTCGGCGTCGGAAGTGAATTCTTGAAAATTCCTAAGTTCCTAGGCTTGAATCTATGCATTTTTGGATATTTTGAGGTTAGAGGACGTGTTTTTAAGGCTCGACTAAGTTGGAATGAGGTATTGGGGTCAGATGGTGGTTTTGGTTGAGGTCCCGGAGGCCTCGGAGTCAATTCGGATGTTTAACGGGGAGTTTTGGGACTTTGCAAGCAGCTGAACCAGATCCTCTTCTGGTGTTACGCACCTGCGATGGAATCTCCGTAGGTGCGAGCTCGCAGGAGAGACCCCCTAGACGCAGGTGTGAAGTGTGAGGAGTCTTCCCAGGTTCCGCAGGTGCGAAGGAACTTCCACAGGTGCAGAGCCGCACCAGCCACAAAAGACCCACAGGCGCGACCCCTATCCAGCCTAAGCGAATCCCGCACCTGCGATTGGGTTTCCGCAGGCGCGGAGCCGCACCAGCGACAAGCCAGCCGCAAGTGCGATCCCAGGGCTTTAAGTGATTTTCCCCACCTGCGATGATTATTCCGCAGGTGCAGCACCGCAGGTGCGGCACCGCAGGTGCGGCACCGCAGGTGCGGTTAAAAGGACCGCAGGTGCGGAAATCCCTGTTCATAT
>ML299453.1:26473-55811 GCA_005239495.1 Nicotiana undulata | reverse complement strand
TATTGTTCTCTGTGGGATTCGACCCCAACCTTGTTGGGTTACTATATTTGACAAAGATCGCTTCCACTCTTTTAAGGTGTAAATAGAGCGTATCATTAGCTTGACTACTTCTGTGTTTAAGGTTCAATCTTCCTGTTTATTGCTTTAAACCAGCATGTTTACTTCTGCATTTAGACTCCCGTCGTTCCTGTCCTGTAACTTCAACTAGTATAGCTATTTTTATGTAATTAAATTGGTATCTTCCTTGATCTCAGACAACATGATCACTTATGTATTACTGCTTTAACCAGCATAACTACCTATGTATTTAGGTATATGTCTCACTGCTTTTAATCAACATGTTTACTGTTGTGCTTAAATTCTGTGTTTTCTTGTCTCTTGCCTTAAGTCAATATACTTACTTCTATCATTAGGTATGGCTGTCAGACTTATGTATTTCCTGTCTAGGGTCCTAAATCAGTATGTTATATCCTAGTGAGTGTTATGGACTTGGTTGTTGTAAAATGTCAACCTACCCCTGCCTGCTCTTTGTCCCTGTTAATCAATATGCTTCCACTCTCACCATGTTTTATGTGTTCCGGATTCAGGATTTCTCTGTGCTCAACCCCTGCTCCCTTCTCTGTGTAGTTGTTTGTTCTCAGCATGCTATATGCTCTCCTAGTGTTAACTAATGAACTAAGCTAAATCTAAGCAATGTGAATCTTTGTTTTGAAACTTTGTGACTATGTTTCTACTTGCTCTTTGTTTGCTGAACCTTTGACTTTTCAGAATGTTTCTAAACTATTTTCACTTCTAACATGTTTTCACCTCTAAACTGTTTTTCACTTCTGAACTGTTTTACTTCTGAACTATTTTCTTAAAACTATTTCTACTCTTCCAAACACTATTTTCCACTCCCACTCTTAGATTATCTAGGATCCTGCCACTCCAGTGTGAGAACTGCCTAGGAGTCCATGAGACTCCTCCGAACTCTGACACACTGGGGCTGCCCCTTCCACACTGTACAAAAACTGTTTCTCTTTAAAAAGAGTCTTGGTGTGAGCATTGCCCGGAGTCCCTAATACCCTTGGGAACTTTGACACACCAAGATATTCTCTTGGATACTATGAGATATTGGCACTTTGGACTTGGTTGAAGGCCTAGTCCTCCAGGTTTTACTTTTGGGCCTATCCGAGATCCCTATAGTGTAGCAATTTAATTTCTGTAATTCATTTATCATTTGGCCTGTAATAATAATTCTTGTAAAAGAGATATTGGGGATATTAGTAAAAATGGGAGGGACTTTTTTATATACTTTTGTAGGGGAACCGGGTAGAAATCATGCTCTTTAGACTGTTATGATCATCTACGTGCATTAGAAACCATGCCTATAGGATTGTTATGTGCGTTAGAAATCATGTTTATAGGATTCGTTTCATTATTTGTTCTAAACTTCTGCTTTCTAAAGTTCTGCATACTCACGTCTGCTTAGAAATCATGTCTCTAGTTTTGTAACGACCCGACCGGTCATTTTGCGAATTAGGACCCTATTCCCCCAAACGAGACTTTCCATATCGGCTTCGTGTGATTTATGACTTGCGGGAAGGGGTGATTCGGGATTTGAAAGTGTTTAGAGTGATATAGGAACACTTGGTTCCTTAAGGTTGGCCTTTTGGCCAAGTTTGACTTTGGTCAAAATTTTGAGCAAACGACCTCGGAATCAAGTTCCGACAGTTTCAGTAGCTTCGGACTTGGGCGTATGATCAGAATGCATTTTCGATGACCCGGGAGCATTTCGTTGTCCAATATGGAAATCAAGATTTCCGTATGTTTGAAATTTGGTATGGAACGTCATTTTATGTTATCGAGGTCCGAACAGAATTCCGAGACTCGGAATAGTTCCTATGTCATTTATGACTTGCCTGCAAAATTTGAAGTTATTCCAAGTAGTATAGGTCGGTTCGGCGCATCGTTATAGAAATCAAAAACTTGAAGTTCTTAAGTTTGATTCAATTTTGTTTTGGGGTCAAATTCTGAGTTTTGTTGTTGTTTTTCACGTTCCAGAAATTCGAGCTAGTCCGTATCATGAATACCAACTTGCCAGTGCTTTTGGTCAGGGTCCCGAGGGGCTCGGGTGAGATTTGGACCCCCGGGAGCTAAGTTAAAAAATCCCAGATTTTTGCTGTCTGGTTTCCTTCTTCGCGATCGCGGAAGGGGGGCTGCGTTCGTGGAGAAGGAATTGGGATGGGCTGCTGAATGCTCTACGCGTTCGCAGAATACTCTCCGCGATCGTGGTAGGTTGGGTCCCTGACCTTCGCGATCACGTCCTTGTCTTCGCCTTCGCGATAGGTTGGATCCCTGACCATCGCGATCGCATTCATGTCTTCGTGTTCATATAGGTGTAGGGCGGGACCAGGCCCGTTTACTCTTCGCGATCGCAGGTTATCCACTGCGTTCGCTGAGGTCTAGCTAGTTGGCTTTCGCGATCGCAGGCCCCTTCCCGCGTTCGCATAGAAGGGCCCTAGGGGGGCTGGGCCATTGGCCTTTGCGATCGCAGGCCCCTTGTCGCGATCGCGATGAAGGGGCAACTGGGCAGTATTTCTTCTTCAAAAACTCGGGATTTTTAATTTTCTAAACATAAGAGTCCACCATTTGAGAGCTTGGGAGTTTGGAGAAAGTGTCCCACGACCTAGCTACTGTCAAGGTAAGTTAATTCCACTTCAACACTAGTTTAATGCATGGATTTCAACTTGAATTGACTACTAAATTATGGAAAAGTCAAGAATTGGGTAGTAAATTTAGGGTTCTTGAGGAAATTAGCGAATTGTCCGTTTAATGCTATGAATTCAAGTAGAAACTACATAATGATCCTTAGGCTTTGGGTGAGTGATTCCTTCGAGAATTTTCGGAATCCGAGCGTGCGGGCCCGAGGTTGAATTTTGGGAATTCTTCAAGAATGTTAAATTTTTGAATAAATAGGATAATTTCTCTACCTTGAGCCTGAATTGATATAATTATACCATATTTGGCTAGTTGCGAGTCCTCGGGTGTAGAGATCAGAGTTTCGGGCGCATCCTTGGTCCGAGGGGTAGATTCGGCACGAGGTGAGTCTTTTTTCTAACCTTGTAAGAGGGAATTGTCCCCATAGGTGATTTATATGCTATGTGCACTTGTTTTGGGGGCTACGTGCGTAAAAGTGATGAGAGTCCGTACATAGAGGCTATTATTGAAATGTTCGGGTAGTTAGGCCCACAACATGCCTTATATTCTTCGTTGAAACGTCATATGTGTTATAAACTCATGATTATGCCTAGCATTGGTTCTCTGGGATTTCATGGATTTGGATAATTGGAAGGAAATTGTTATGGAAGGTAAGTTTTAATGATGTTGCATGTGCTTGTGACTGCTTCGCAATTTACATTCCGCGAGCGGAGTGTGATTTCCCCCACTCTCATGGGAGCGGGCCGTACGCCACGGCGGATTGAATGGTGAACTTTTGGGATGGGCCGTTCGATCCTCGGCAGTGCACCTGAGAGATTATACTATGGTAAGAATGCACTTATGGGATGGGCCGTTCGATCCTCGGCAGTGCATAGATATTATCCTTATGACTCCGGCCGGTTGTCTAATCCTTGTGTGCACGTGTCTATTTGGTACTATTTCAGTGATATTGGCTCGACAGATACTTGGGAACAAGGAAAGTGTACATGGTTGCTTATTTTCAGTAGTTTTTCCTGGATTTCTATACTTGAAATGTATCTGTTGCTTGCCGTTTCCCATGTCTACTGCATTTTGTTATATCCTGCTTTATATTATTACTGTTGGACCTTAGTGAGTATCGAGTCAACCTCTCGTCACTACTTCTTCGAGATTAGACAGGATACTCACTGGGTACATATTTATTAATATGTACTCATGCTGCACTTCTCTACTTAATTGTACAGATTCTGAGGCTGGTGCTTCTGGTTATCAAACCGGAGCTATATATTGACCGTAGTGGATCTTACTTCACGGTGAGCTGTTTTCTTTTGGCGATCCCCGGCAGCACCATGGAGTTTCCTTACTTTTGTTTTCCCGTCTATTTATTCAGACAGTGGGATATGATATTATATATTTTGGTTTTCTTGTTAGTATGCCCGTGACACTCGTGACACTAGTTCCTGGCACACACACGCAGTGGTAATTTTTGAGATTTTGAGCTGTACATATATATTCTCGTATATCAGCTCACGTTTAGTTATGGCTATTTTATCTATTACTGGGTTATTATCTTTAGATATCATGTTTTAATTTGTCAAATGTGGTAAATGGTGAACTTTTAATCAAATTAAGGAAGAGCACTTAGTGAAATTTATGTTGGCTTGCCTAACCCCATTGTTGGGCGCCATCATGACCTGAGTTAGGATTTCAGGTCGTGACAACGTGGTATCAGAGCTCTAGGTTCATGTAAGTCTCACGAGTCACAGGCATGCCCAGTAGAGTCTTGCGGATCGGTACGGAGACGTCTGTACTTATCTTTGGAGGCTATAGGGTGTTGGGAAACCTCTCTTTGTTCATATTCTATCGTGCAATCAATAATATACTCAAACTTGTTCTTCTATTCTCTCACAGATGGTGAGGATGCGTGCATCCGATATTCCTAATTGGGGAGATGCCGTTATCCCCGCCGCTCAAGGTTGTGGTAGATGCAGGGGTAGAGTACCTGCCCGAGGTAGGGGACGAGGGCTTCCCAGAGCTATACCAGTCGCACCACCAGGGGACCCTACCCTAGAGGAGGAGGACGAGGTGCCTCCAGTAGCTCCTGCTCCAGTAGACTTTATGACGACGCCGGGCTTCCAGGAGGTCATGGGCCATATGATGAGATTCATGGACACCATGTTCCAGGTTGGCCTATTTCCAGCAGATCCCGCCACTTCTCAGGCGGGAGGGGGAGTCCAGACCCCTACCGATCAGGCCGCACGACAGGCAGCAGTAGTACACCATACCCCGGGTACACCGCCCGTGGGTGGGATCCAGCTTGTAGCAGCAGCACCAGAGCCCAGGCCAGTTGCAGAGGGCGATAAGCAGAAGATGTTGGATAGATGGATTCGACTACGCCCTCCAATCTTCGGGGGTGAGAGAGGTGAGGATGCCCAGGACTTCATCGATAGGTGCAGGGACAGACTGCACAACATTAGGATCTTGGAGTCTCATGGGGTCGACTTCACTACATTCCATTTAGAAGGCAGAGCTCGCAGGTGGTGGCAGTCTTATATACTCAGCAGGCCAGCAGGTTCTCCTCCGGTTACTTGGAAGCAGTTCACACAGATGTTCTTCGACAGATATATTCCACCCTCTGAGAGGGAAGAGCTGCGGGGTCAGTTTTAGCGGCTAGAGCAGGGGCAAATGTCGGTGACGGATTATGAGGCCAGGTTTTCAAAGCTATCTCGCCATGCACTCATGATATTGCCTACAGATGCCGAGAGGGTGCGGAGATTTGTAGCAGGATTGCATCCGGGTATTAGGTCCACCATGGCTCGAGAGGTGGAGATGGGTACTCCTTATTAGCTCGTAATGGAGATTGCCCGTAGGATCGAGGGTTATCGGTCGAGGAGCAGGGAGCAGGGTCAGCAGGACAAGAGGGCCAGGTTCTCAGGGGATTTCAGGGATGCTCCAGCTAGGAGCAGAGGTCAGTTCGGGGGTGTTCAACTCAGCAGGCCTTCATATTCAGCACCTCCACTACCTCCTCGAGGTGGTTCAGTGAGGCCTCAGTTCAGTGCCATGCCAGAGCGTTCCTACCGTCCTCCAGCCATCAAGATTTCACCCAGTGGCTACTCCAATCACCAGAGATCCTCCAGTTCATACCTTAGTGCTATGCTAGAGGGTCCACATCGCTCCCCGTCCATTCAGGGTTCTTCCTCTTCGGGGCGAAAGACAATGGTACCCAGAGGTTGTTTTGAGTGTGGAGAGCCAGGCCATATGAAGAGGCATTGTCCCAAATATCGGGGCAAGGCAGTGCAGTAGGGTTATCAGCCTATGGGTTCAACACCAGCAGTCCGGCCACCTAGAGGTGGAGGATAGGTCGGCAGGGGTCGACCTAGAGGGGGAGGCCAATCAGGAGGGGGTCAGTCAGCTCCGGTTCACTCTGGGGGAGCTCAGTCTTCAGGTGCTACAGCCGGATTTTATGCCATTCCGTCCAGATCAGATGCAGTGGCCTCAGACGACGTGATCACATGTATTATCTCAGTATGTGGTAGAGAGGCTTCAGTACTATTTGATCTGGGATCCACGTATTCATATGTTTCAGTACTATTTGCTCATTTTCTGGATGTTCCTCGTGAGTCCTTGGGTTCTCCTTTATATGTGTCCACTCCTGTGGGCGATTTTGTGGTGGTAGACTAGGTCCATCGGTCTTGTGTGATTACCTTTTGCGGATTCGAGACCAAAGCGGACCTTCTATTGCTCGACATGGTAGATTTCGAGGTCATTCTAGGCATGGATTGGCTGTCTCCTTATCATGCCGTGCTGTATTGCCATGCCAAGACAGTTACTTTAGCCATGCCTGAGTCGCTGAGGCTAGAGTGGAGAGGTTCTTAAGTTAGTGCATTCAGCCGGGTCATCTCCTTCATGAAGGCCCGACATATGGTCGAGAATGGTTGTTTGTCTTACCTTGCTTATGTGCGGGACACCACCGCCGAGTCCCCGACTATTGATTCGGTGCTAGTTGTTCGAGAGTTTGCCGATGTATTTCCTTAAGATCTTCCAGGCATGCCTCCAGATCGAGACATTGATTTCTGTATTGATTTAGCTCAAGATACTCAGCCTATTTCCATTCCCCCGTACCGAATGGCTCCTAAGGAGTTGAAGGAGTTGAAGGAGCAGCTTGAGGAGTTGTTGGCTAAGGGGTTCATCAGGCCGAGTGTATCGCCATGGGGTGCTCCAGTTCTATTTGTGAATAAGAAGGATGGGTCTATGCGGATGTGTATTGATTACCGCCAGTTGAATAGGGTTACTATTAAGAACAAGTATCCTCTGCCGCATATTGATGATGTTTTTGACCAGTTGCAAGATGCTCGTGTGTTTTCTAAGATTGATTTGAGATCGGGTTATCATCAGCTGAAGATTCGGGCTTCAGATGTTTCAAAGACTGCATTTCGTATTAGATATGGCCATTATGAGTTCTTGGTGATGTCTTTTGGCTTGACTAATGCCCCAGCAGCATTCATGGACCTGATGAATAGAGTATTCATGCCGTATATTGATTCCTTCGTCATTGTCTTCATTGATGACATCTTGATTTACTTACGGAGCTTAGGTGAGCACGAGCAACATTTGAGAGTTGTGCTTGAGACCTTGCGAGAGCAGAAGCTGTATGCTAAGTTCTCCAAGTGTGAGTTCTGGTTAGAGTCTGTGGCATTTCTGGGGCATGTGGTATCCAGAGAGGGTATCAAGGTTGATCCACAGAAGATTGAAGCAGTTCTGAGTTGGCCGCGTCCTGCTTCAGCTACAGAGATCAGGAGCTTTTTGGGTCTAGTAGGCTATTATCGCCGATTTGTGGAGGGATTCTCTTCTATTGCAGCTCCATTGACTATATTGACTCAGAAGAATGCCCCGTTTCAGTGGTACGACGAGTGTGAAGCGAGCTTTCAGAAGCTCAAGTCAGCATTGACCTCAACACCAGTTCTAACATTGCCTTCCGGTTCTGGGATGTATACTGTGTATTGCGACGCTTCACACATTGGGTTGGGATCTGTGTTGATGCAGGACGGGAGAGTTATTTCTTATGCTTCGCTCAGCTGAAGGTTCATGAGAAGAATTACCATGTGCACGACTTGGAGTTAGCGGCAATTGTTCATGCTTTGAAGATTTGGAGGCACTACTTGTATGGTGTGTCTTGTGAGGTTTATACAGACCACCGCAGTCTGCAACACTTATTCAAGCAGAGGGATCTTAATTTGAGGCAGCACAGGTGGATTGAGTTGTTAAAGGATTATGATATTACTATTCTTTATCATCCGGGCAAGGCAAATGTGGTAGCGGATGCCTTGAGCAGGAGGACAGAGAGTATGGGTAGCTTGGCCTACATTGCAGCAGAGGAGAGACCTCTAGCCTTAGACATTCAGTCTTTTGCCTAGTGAGATTAGATCTTTCGGAGCCCCGTCGAGTTCGAGCCCATGTGGTTGCTCAGTCTTCGTTATTAGGAAAGATTAAGGCCTGACAGTTTGATGATCTATGCTTAGCAGAGCTTCGGGAGACAGTGGTCCAGGGGAGGGTCAAGGAGCTTACTTTGGGAGAGGATGGTGTTTTGAGACTCCAGGGCCGTTTATGTGTTCCTAATGTTGATGGACTGAGGAAGAGGATTCTAGAGGAGGCTCACAGTTCTCGGTATTCTGTTCATCCGGGTGCGACGAAGATGTATCGTGATTTGAAGCAGCATTACTGGTGGAGGCGGATGAAGAAAGACATTGTGGAGTATGTGGCTAGATGTCTTAACTTCCAGCAGGTCAAATATGAGTACCAGAGGCCATGAGGCCTACTTCAGCAGATGCCCATTCCTGAGTGGAAGTGGGAGCGCATCACTATGGATTTCGTAGTTGGGTTGCCTCAGACTTTGCGGAAGGTTGATGCGGTTTGGGTCATTGTGGATAGACTGACCAAATCGGCACATTTCATTCCTATAGCTACTACATATACTTCTGAGAGGCTAGCCCAGACCTACATTCGGGAGATAGTCCGGTTGCACGGTGTGCCGATGTCCATTATATCAGACCGAGGTCCTTAGTTCACCTCGCACTTTTGGAGAGCATTGCATAGTGAGTTGGGCACTCAGATAGATCTCAGCACAACATCTCACCCTCAAACTGATGGCCAGTCGGAGCGTACAGTTCAAATATTGGAAGATATGCTCAGGCCTTGTGTGATTGACTTTGGGGGTCAGTGGGACCAGTTCTTGCCTTTGGCTGAGTTTGCGTACAATAATAGTTATCAGTACAGCATCAAGATGGCCCCATTCGAGGCTTTATATGGCCGTCAGTGTCGTTCTCCTATCGGGTGGTTTGAGCCTGGTGAGGCTAGATTATATGGCACTAATCTGGTGAGAGATACTTTGGAGAAGGTGAAGTTGATTCAGGAGAGGCTCCGCACAACACAGTCCAGACAGAAGAGTTACGCGGATAAGAGGGCGCGTGACGTAGCATTTATGGAGGGAGAGAAAGTTCTGCTAAAGGTTTCGCCGATGAAGGGCATTATGAGATTCGGGAAGAAGGGCAAGCCGAGCCCAAGATTTATAGGTCCTTTCGAGGTATTGAGGCGAGTCGTAGAGGTTGCTTATGAGCTAGCTTTACCTCCCAGTTTATCCGGAGTTCATCCGATTTTTCATGTATCCATGCTCCGGAGATATCATGCCGATTTCTCTCACGTGGTTGATTTCAACACTATTCAGTTAGATGAGAAGTTGGGCTTCGAGGAGGAGCCAGTTGCTATTATTGATAGGCAGGATCGCCAGTTGAGGTCTAAGAGAGTTTCTGCCGTGAAGGTCCAGTAGAGAGGCCACCCAGTCGATGAGGCGACTTGGGAGTCCAAGGAGGACATGCGGAGCAGATATCCACATCTATTCAGCACTTCAGGTACGATTCTAGTCCCGTTCATGGATGAACGTTTGTTTAAGAGGGGGAGAATGTAACGACCTGACCGGTCGTTTTACGTTATCGGACCCCTTTCCCCTAAATAAGACTTCCCATAGCGGCTTCTTGTGATTTGTGACTTGCGGGGACTGGTGGTTCGGGATTTGGCAGTGCTTTGAGCAGTATAGGAAGACTTGGTTCCTTAAGGTTGGCCTATTTGGCCAAGTTTGACTTCGGTCAACATTTTGAACAAACGACCTTGGACTCGAGTTCTGATAGTGTCAGTAGCTTCGTATGATGATTTTGGACTTGAGCGAATGTTCAGAATGGGTTTTCGATAACACGGGAGCGTTTCGGCGCCCGATATAGAAATAAAGATTTCCTTAAGTTTGAAATTTGGTTTGAAACGCGAGTTTATGTTATCAAGGTCCGATGTGATTCCGAGACCGGGAATAGTTCCGTTACGTCATTTATGACTTGTCTGCAAAATTTGATGTCATTACGAGTTGTATAGGTCGGTCCGGCACATTTTTATAGAAATCAAGAACTTTAAGTTTCTTAAGTTATGGTTTTAGGGATTTTGGGGTGTGATTTTGAGATTTAGCGTTGTTTTGGGCGTTCCGAAGGCTCGAGCGAGTCCGAATTATGATTTTGGACTTGTTGGTATATTTGGACGGGGGCTCGGGTGGGCCCAGGTGCCTCCCGGACACCACACGAGGTCAAAAAACCAGCTAAATTAGCTGCTGGTGCACCTGTTCCTGGTGTGACCGCAGGTGCGGTTGCCCAGTCGCAGGTGCGGGACCGCTCCTGTGGTCCCAGCCTCGCAGGTGAGGATCCAATTCCGCAGGAGCGGAGCCGCAGGTGCGGTCCCCAGCTCCGCAGGTGCGGGCCCAGTCCTTCCCATCCAACTCTGCAGGTGAGAGCCCCAACTCGCAGGCGCGAGACCGCAAGTGCGGTTCTCGAGCCACAGCTGCGGAACCCTTGTAGGCCAGGCAGTGTATTTTCATTTATACACAGGATTTCCTTCATTCTTTTCATTTTACACCTCCATTGAAGACTTGAGAGCTTGAGAAGAACTCCCCACAACCTAGCTACTGTTAAGGTAAGTGAATTCTACCCTAGAGTTAGATTAATACATGAATTATTAATGGGATTAACTACCAATTGGCGGAAAAATCAAGATTTGGTATAGTAACCTAGGGTTCTTAAGGAAAATTATGAATTACCCACTTGATGCTATGAATTCAAGTAGAAATTGTATATTTTCGATCCTTAGGCTATGAGTGAGTGATTCCTTCGAGAATATTTCAGAATTTGAACATGCGGACCCGAGGTTGAATTTTGGGAATTCTTCAAGAATGATGATTTTATTGAATAAATAGGATAATTTCCCCACATTGAGAATGCATTGATATAATTGTACACCTTTTGTCTAGTTGCGAGTCCTCGGGTGTAGAGTTCGGAATTTCGGGCGCATTCATGGTCCGAGAGGTAGATTCGACACGAGGTGAGTCTCCTTTCTAACCTTGTAAGAGGGAATTGTCCCCCTAGGTGATTTAAATGCTATGTGTAATTTGGTTGGGGGATAAGTACGCACCGAGTGACGAGAGTCCGTACGTAGCGGTTATCATTGTTATGTCCGGATAGTTAGGCCCACATCATGCCTTATATGCTTCCTCGTAATGCCTTATGTGCTTCCTTGTAATGCCATATATGCTATGAGACCATGTTATGTATAGTATTTCTTCTTTAAGATTTTATGGGAATTGTTGATTTGAAAGGAATTGGTTATGGAAAGTAAGTTTTAAAAGTTATTGTGTGTGCATGTGACCGCTTCGCAATTTACATTCCGCAAGCGATGTGTGATTTCCCCCACTCTCATGGGAGCGGGCCGTACGCCACAGCGGATTGAAAGGTGCACTTTTGGGACATGGCGATCGATCCTCGGTAGTGCACAGAGATGATATGATTACATCGAGAGATGCACTTATGGGACGGGCCATTCGATCCTCGGCAGTGCATAGATATTTTCCTTATGACTCCGGCCGGTTGTCTTATTCCTGTGTGCGCATGATTATTTGGCATTGTTTCATGGATATTGACTTGTATTGGATATTTTTGGGAAATAAAGTGGCCATTGTTATTTGTTCCAGTATTTACTTGGATTTTGTGCTTTATACGTAATTGCTGCTTACTGTCTTACATGCCTACTGCTTTTCGTTATATCCTATCGCATATTATACTGTTGGACCTTAGTGAGTGTCGAGTCGACTTCTCGTCACTACTTCTTCGAGATTAGACGGGATACTCACTGGGTACATATTTATTTAATATGTACTCATGCTGCGCTTCTGCACTTAATTGTACAAGTTCTGAGGCTGGTGTTTCTGGTTATCAGACCGGAGCTAGATATTGACCGTAGCGGACCTGACTTCACGGTGAGCTGCTTCTTCTAGCGATTCCCCAGCAGCACCATGGAGTTTCATTTACTTTTGTTCCCCGTCTATTTAATCAGACAGTGGGATTGTATATTCTATCTTTTGGTTATCTTGTTAGTATGCCCGCGACACTCGTGACATTAGTTCCTGGCACACACGTAGTGGTGGTTTTGGGATTTTGGGTTGTATATATATATATATGCTTGTATTTTGGCTCGCGCTTCTTTATAGTTATTTTTTCTACCAATAAGTTATTATCTTTCGATATCATGATTTGACTTCTTAAATTCGGTAAATGGGTGAATAATTGAACCAAGTAAAGAGAAAGCATTTAGTGAAATTTTTGTTGGCTTGCCTAACCCCGTTGTTGGGCGCCATCACGACCTGGGTTAGGATTTTGGGCCGTGACATTATGCATGATTCCTATGAAACTAGCCTACTTGTTTCATCTATGTGATTGCTCTTCCTCTTATCAGCATGTCCAGTGTTTTCTTATATGTTTTCCTCATGAATCTGCCTGACTCCTAACACTACAAGCATGTATGCATAATACTTAGTTGCTATGTGATCCTAAACCTAATATGTGACACTGTTTGACACCCTCTCAATCTAATGACAACCATGTTGTAGTTGTTTAAAAACCTTTAACTCTATTCTAAGGACTATTTGTGTGCAAGTCTGCTTCTGCTATGTGACTTATTTGTCCCCCAGTTCCCCTATCCCTGTTTGTGTTTGCTTCCTGAACTCTGCATGTATTCTGAGTTGTGATTGTCCTGTTTCTTCCCTCTCTAAACTGAGTTTCATAAAATAAACTCTCATGTTGTTCTCTGAAGCTATTTTCAAAAACAGTTATTTCAAAAGATACTTCTCAAACTCAACTCCTTTAAACTATAAGCACATCTCACTACTCCTAGTTTCTAAGTTCAGCCCCCTTCGCGTGAGCACTGCCTTGGGGACCATTTGAGTACCCATTGAAGTCTGACACACAAGGATGGCATTACGCACTGCACTTACTCATTCCTGGCTAGGGAACTTTGGTGTGAGCACTGCCTGGGATCCCCTGAGATCTTTAGGAACTCTGACACACCTGGGTTACAAAGGGTCATGGCATATGGCATGTTTGGACTTGGATACTTGGGCCTATTGTTAGGCTCCCTATAATGTAACTTCTTAATTTTCTTATTCACTTATGTAATTTATGCAATGCTGGTCTGTAATAATTAATTGTAAAAAAAACAACTCTGGGGCTGGATAGTGAAATGGGTGGGGTTATGCATGCTTAGTATAATTACGGGTAGAGAACATGCTTATAGGGTTTATTTTACCTATGTGTGCAATAGTCACATGTTTAGGAGTACTTGCCATGCATGCATTAGACTCCATGTTTTAGGTCTATTTATCTCAACATGTACACTTTATTCATGTCCGCTTAGAGAATCATGTTCAGTAAAAGCTGTTATAATCGCTGCATCATCTTTGCAAATGCCTCACTTAGAAATCCTATTCGTAGTAAAAATAACTATATAAATGGTCGTCATAATGATATTGCATCTGCATGTTCATCATAACTATATCTAGAAATCCTGTTTAGGTAAAATAATAACATCAATTGTCAATATTTGCATTAGAGACCATGTCACCTTAGGAATTCATTCTCAGCATGCTCATTTGATCTATGCCAAACTCATGTGTTAAATATACTGCTAGGAACATATAGAAATCATGTGCTAGGTTCAACAACTTAATGAAATCATGTCTCCATACCTTCTGTATAATAAGTAATCTCGCTAAAATAGATTTCAATTGTGAAAAACGTTTTGCTGCATTTAGAACAACATAGGGTTGCATTCACACCTGTTTAAATAATCACCTTTCTACCACGACTAAGTCTAAAACAGATTCGTCTGGTCTATTTGCTACTGAGACTAAACAGGATAACTGGAATGTTATCTAACCCGCCTAGGCAAGCCCCAGGCCTTAAGTTTATTAAAACTGGAAACTGTTTTCGTGTCTTGCTAATAACGGATAAGAAATTATAGTCTAAAAGTAACCAATATACTTCTTCTAGCGTTTGCACATCAGACTGTCCTGCTATTGTATTCACATGTAGTCACCTGTCTTAGGTTCTGAAATTCGAGACCTCTTTGTGTTTGAGTCGTGCTATTCATGTGTATAATTTGTGGAGGGATATATGAGCCTCGTGTCTACTTCTGTGTGTCCCTATATTTGCAGTCCTAGCTGTTTTATTTACCGCTTAGAATTTTGTCCTTTAAACCTAGGGGTTCAGCCTAGTACCTACCCTGTAGAAATAGTAGCCCTAACCTCCTCCAGGACTGATAGAGAGGGACAGGTAATAGCACACAATAAGCTTCGTGACCAACACACGCGTTTTAGATACCTTCGCGGGGTGGGAAGGGTAGAACACGGACATGATGACAGGTGCGTTAATACCACGTGTAGCTCTGCCTATCGGGTATTGCATTGATGTGATCCGTATTACTTTAAACCTAGGACATTCTCCCAAATATTTACTTTGATCTCTTTCAACTTTTAATAAAAACTTCCATACTTGTTTGAAATACCCTCTTATGTGAGCCTTGTTTGTTATTTATTTATTATCTGAATTCACGAAGTCATTTGGCTGGGACCCATAGTTGTGGATCCTGAGGGGTGCCTAATACCTTCCCCTTGGGATAACTTCAAGCCCTTACCCAATCTCTGGTAACGCAAACTAGTTTATGAGTTAACTACTCAAGGTTCCCTAACGCACCATAAAAATCGTTAGGTGGCGACTCTTCCTTTAAAACTTTTTACCTTCAAAAAGAGTTGTCCGAAATGTCAAAAACCCGATCTCTCCACTTTAAGTTTGGGGAAAAAGGGGGCGCGACAGGCATGCCTCTTCGAGGTCTTACAGATTTGATGTTGCCTCGTTAAGGGATTACAAGCTCGAAGTTGCCTCATTGATGGTTTACAAATTCGAGTTTAGATGGCTCGGTGAGCCAACTATTAACGATAGTCCCCGAGTGTTCGGGAGTTTTTGGCCCTGAAGCCGTTTCTTGTGAAAATTGTAAGCTTCTTTGAGGCATAAAGCATTTTGATGATAAGAAATAATCCTTTGATTACTTTATACAAGTGTACATGTTTTTTCCATCGAGAGTTCAATTATTCCATGCGGACATGGTTCATTCGACCGTTTGGCCCGATACAACATTCTTCTGTCGAGACCCTCTTTGGCATATTCCAATTTCTTTGAGGAGGTGACCCCCCCGGGGGATGCCCCCCAGTATTTGAGGTTGATCGAAGAGAAGACTTGAATACTTGATGAGTTCTCCTTAGTTAGCATATGGATGTTGTCTCCTTAAAAACCTCGTCGGTAAAACCCATTTAGGATAAAATCCGATCTAAGGGAAAAAGAGCGCAACACATGCTTTAAAGCCTAAGATCTTCGAGCTAGAGGGTGCTTCGATTCCTCTCAATCGAATTGCCTGCAATAAGTTAGTATAAAACATAAATGAAAAGGGAGAGGGTTGTACCTTGGCAATGATCGCGTTCGATCCACGATATGTTTCAATTGTTCGCTCCGAGGACGCGGCACGATCTTATATTCACTTATTTGGGTGCAGCCGAGAATGTAGGTTGTGGTTGCTACTTGGTTGTTTGCTTGTCTATTGGCTCGTTCGACGTAGAAGGCGCAATGATGGTGCCATGTCGTGCACCGCGAACATCTCTCTTGCTGCATGCTGCTCCCCGTACATTGTTTTTACTCCGTCCTTTGTCGGAAACTTCGGCACCGCTCTCATACATTGTATCCATGGCCTTTCGAGTAAGACATTATATCTCATGTCACCTTCGATGACATGGAACTTCGTATCTTGGATTGTACTGGCCACGTTGACCGGGAGGATGATCTCCCCTTTCGTTTTCTCACTCGCCATATTGAATCCATTGAGGACTCAAGAGGCGGGTACGATCTGGTCTAGCAGTCTAAGATGCTGCACCACCCTCGACTTGATTATGTTGACCGATCTACCTGGATCCATGAGCACACGTTTAATTTGAAATTTATTCAAAAGAAAAGAAATTACCAGTGCATCATTATGGGGCTGAGACAAGGTCTCGGTGTCCTCTTCGCTGAATGTGAGAGCATCATCTGGTATGTAACTTCGAGTTCGCTTTTCTCTGGTGATGGATATTTTTGTTCGCTTGAACACGGGTCCCTGTGGGGATTCGACCCCTCTAATGATCATGTGGATGACGTGCTGTGGTTCTTCTGGTTTGTTCATCCTGTTCGCCTCTTTTTCCCAAAATTGGTTTTTAGCTCGGTCGCTGAGGAACTCTCGAAGGTGTCCTTCGCCGATTAGACGGGCTACCTCTTCTCGAAGTTGTCTGCAATCCTCGATCCTATTACAGTGTGTTACATGATATTTGCATACCAAGTTAGGGTTCCTTTGTGAAGGGTCTGATTGTATGGGTTTTGGCCACCTGGTATCTTTGATTTTTCCTATGGCCGATACAACGTCTGAAACATCAATGTTGAAGTTGTACTCAGATAAACAGGGTGCCTCTACCGGACCTGTGTGCCTATCGAACCCAACTATGTTCATGAGTCCCCGATAACCTTGACCTTGATCCGTCCTTCGATCGTTTAGAGGTATATTGTGCCCCGAGGCGTTTCTTTGATCTTCGATGTATGGTTGATACCTTTCCTTGCTTGGCCTAGATTCTCTTTCTGGAAATCTTGGTTCCTTTGCTAAGAGCCTGCTAGGATACACCGAGCCTGAGGGAGCTCCCAATTGGTCGTCCTCGACCCTGATCTTCGACGGATACCTGTTGTGCAGATCCACCCAAGTTACGGCGGGATACTCGATCAAGTTCTGCTTCAGGTGTTTCGAAGCTATCGAGCTTCGTCGTTCAAACCCTGAGTGAAGGCATGAACTACCCAGTCATTGGAGATCGGTGGTAATTCCATTCGCTCCATCTGAAAGCGAGATACAAATTCCCTTCGCATCTCGTTCTCTCTTTGTTTGATTTTGAAGACGTCAGACTTCCTCGTAGCGACCTTGATTGCATCGGCATGTGCCTTTACAAAAGAATCTGCCAACATGGCCAACATATCCATAGAGTTTGGGGGTAGGTTATGATACCACATCATGTCCCCCTTCGACAGAGTTTCTCCAAATATATTCAACAAGCCAGATTCAATCTCTTCATCCTTTAGGTCATTTCCTTTTACAGTACAACTATAAGAAGTGATGTGTTCATTGGGTCCGTGTTCCCGTTGTAATTCTGAATATCGAGCATTCTGAATTTCTTCAGGATGGGCTTCGGAGCCGCACTAGATGGGAATGGTTTCTGCACGAACTTTTTTGAATCTACGCCCTTCAGAATCGGTGTGCGCCCGGGATCTGATCGACCCTTGAGTTGTACGTCTCCACCTTTTTATTGTTTGCCTCTATCTTCTTTTCTCCTTATTAAATTCTTTTAGTAAGGTCCTTGGGCATCTTCATAATAGCGGGGTCAGTTGCCGAACCGTTGTTGTTTGATCTCTCCGGTGCCTGCTCGACTCGACGAGCCATTTACGGTGCTGCTGTGGTTGGAGTTTTTGTTGACTTTGTAGCTGTGCAATATCTACCTCTTGTGCTTGCAACATCTCAAAAATGACTTGAAGGCTAACTTCTCTTTCCTCCCGAGCCGGAGTCCTCTGTGCTTCATGTTGGTTTTCCCCGCGCACACTTTTGTCGGTATGTGAGCTTACGTCGACATGCTGAGCGTTGCGTGAACCCACATCGACCGGGATTGGTGGTGATGCAACCAAGGGTTTTGCAGTGGTACACCGGCTCCTGAAGCAGCTGCACCGTTCTCTCCATGAAGTTCAAGACCATTGTTTTTGTGTGCATTCACTGAGTTAGTCATTTTTTGACCTGAAAGCAAAGATTATTGGACAACAAAAAGTGTGAAAAATAACTTGTGTTTTCAGAAAACCAACACTAAAACAATCAGTATTATTTTAAGCCTCACGGTGGGCGCCAAACTGTTTACCTTGAAAATGGTATTAAATTATATTTGATTTTGTGGTTCTAAAAATATGTGATTTATTTTAATATTAGTTTTTAGGCAATAGGTGCTCAGTGTGAGTAAGAAAAGTAAGGTAAGAGTAAAGGAAAGTAATGATATGCAAACCAAGCTTACACTAGGCTAGGCCTCGAGCTCACTGGAACTGGGCCTCGAGGTCGAAGTGTGATGCTCAATAATGAGCACTCGATGAAGGAATAACAATACTGGGGGCCTCGAGGATAGCCGTTTATGGTGAATAATGAGAAATAAATGAAGAAAAATTAACGAACACAATAATTGAAAGCAATAAATTAGTGGAACAATTGTTGAGCACGTTTAGGCAAGAAAGCAGAGAATGTTCTTGTTGTATTGAATATTCATATATCTATTACAAAATGACAAGGGTACATTTTATATAGGAGGGGGAATCCCAACATAGCACATGTATAATTATGACAAGGTAATGCTATTGGTACAGTTGTTTAATGGCTCAATACGGACTTGTACTATTCTTGCAGATTTGGTCATCTCTAACCATGTGTCCATGGGAATTTCCCGCATTTCCATGAAAATCATCGATTTGTACTGCCCCGAGGTCGAGCACAGTGAACCTTCGATACTCTCCCTCGAGGGATGCACCTCGGGGTCAAACTTCAAACGCTGCTCTGAGTTTCTCAAGGCTAGGGGTGGAGTGCCACAGTGGCCTCAAACTCGGTCTCCCCAATTTTGGCCGTATACAATGGTAGAGAATCACAAACAGTGGCACGCGAAGTTACCATTTGACTTATTAGGATACCGTACCACAGTTCGCATATCAACCGGGGCAACTCCTTATCTATTGGTCAATGGTACTGAAGCCGTCATCCCCACCGAGGTAGAAATTCCATCTTTGAGAATCATACAAGAAGCTGAACTCAGTGATGCAGAATGGATACGATGCCGCTGTTAGCAATTAGCCCCCACAGATGGGAAAGGAATGAATGCAGTATGTCATGGTCAACTCTATCAAATAGAACGTCCAGAGCTTTCAACAAAAGGGTCAAACCTAGACAATTCACAGGTGCTGAAACGGATCTTTCAACATTAAGATGAAGCCAAAGGGAAATTCTCACTCAACTGGAAAGGGCCTTATATGATTCACATGGTACTAACGGGAGGAGCACTCATACTTGTAGATATGGACGGAGAAATTTGGCCAAAGCCTATCAAATCAGATGCAGTCAAAAGATACTATGGGTAAACTGTTTGCATTTCTTCATATAATGTAATTGAACTACGCTTGACCTGATTCCCGTTTAAGAGGGGATACATAGGCAGCCCTGTGGGTTCGGTCACAATATAATAAAATTTCCATTTCCCAATAATCATAAAACGGGGCAGAATTTTGAGGAGGGCCCTCAAAATTCCGAAGCAAGTTCAGCCAACGGCACCGTATGCAGAATAGCCAGAAATCTGTCTAGATAAGTGTGGCAAAATTTTGAGGAGGACCATCAAAATTCTACTTCAAGAAGGTCTCTATGTCTCTAATAATGTCATAGTTACTAGTTCTTCTAATCGATTTTTAAATCGCATATTACTATGTTTTGAGTAACTATGCATACATATTTTTTGCAAAACTTTATTTTTATCCAAATGCTATGCATGGTGACTCGAGAAGGACTCCAATGTGGATCAGAGAAAAGCAAGTAGACAAAGGCACGAACCAACCTCCCCCGTAAAACTCGCAATTTTCCTTTTGATGCAGGAACAAGGAATAGACGCAAGTACGTGCGCACCTTAGAATCATTATCTTCATAACGAGTGAACTGCCAAATGCAAATATATCTCCAACTAAGAAATATTCTGCTCCTACTTATTATTTGTCCACTGCATGAGACTAAGCGTTGTCTTCAATCTTGCATGAGTCTAAGTCCTACCTCCTCAATTCATAAGGCTAAGCATTGCCTTCCACATGCAAGAGAGTAAGCACTGTCTCAAATCTTGCATAAGGCTAAGCCCTACCTCCTCAATTGCATAAGGCTAAGCATTGCCTTCCACTTGCATGAGACTAAGCACCGTCCCAAATCTTGCATGAGGCTAAGACCTGCCTCTTTAATTGCATAAGGCTAAGCATTTCCTTCCACTTGCATGAGACTAAGCACTGTCTAAAATCTTTCATGATGCTAAGCCTTGCCTCCTCAGTTGCATAAGGCTAAGCATTGCCTTCCACTTTCATGAGACTAAGCACTGTCTCAAATCTTGCATGAGGCTAAGCCATGCCTCCTCAGTTGCAAAAGGATAAGCATTGCCTTCCACTTTCTAGAGACTAAGAACTGTCTCAAATCTTGCATGAGGCTAGGCCCTGCCTCCTCAGTTGCATAAGGATAAGCATTTCCTTCCTTTTGCATGAGACTAAGCATTGTCTTAGACCTTACATGAGGCTAACCCTGCCTCCTTAACTTCATAAGGCTAAGCATTGCCTTCCCAGCGCGAGACTAAGCATCGTCTCTCCTTGCATAACCATAAATGTTGCTCTATTCCAAAACCTTGCATTATTCTCTTCTCCTGGGGCTAAGCTCTGTTCCCAACTCTACACAAGACCAAGCTCTATCTTGTTTTATCTCGAACATTATACCTCTGTATCTCATGGGTTGATACATAGCCAATTTTTCCAAAGGCGTCATAGTCCGAAGGCATCATCCTCATAGCCAGAAGACATCATGCCATGGCCTGATGATCTCTTAATCTCGCACATCATTATTCCAAGGCATCATGGTATAAAGTCACCATCTTTATAGCCCGAGAACATCATTTCATGGCCTGCGAATCCTTTACCGCACAATTCATGGCCCAGGACATCATGGTCTAAGGATGTCATCTTCACCGTCCAAAGACAATCTCCATGGTCCAAGGAGAATTTGCATCATGTTTCAATTTATGCGATGATCTATATGCTTGCATTGTATTTTGAGTTTGCAAGTGATCCGGTAAGTAACCGTTATCCTAACAAGAGCAATCTTCACTCTAGTTTCCATTCAACGTTCATATCCTTCTATTATTTCAAATGTAACCAATCATCATCCGCTACTCAATCTAATCCGATATCTTCTCAAGTATCCATATCCATTCTCAAATCCCGATTTGTCATATCTAGAATATTTAGTCCATCGGTTCATTCCACTGGTTGATCCAGAACTACACATGGCCTTATTCCTGTAAAATCAGGGATATGTAGGCAGCTCAGAGACCAGAGTGCGGCCTAAGTTTCTCAAAAGATTCCATTCGATCAAAATCGGTCATTATATCTTTACCCGACAACTCTTTCATCCTTCCCGGGTAAAGATGGGCAGCTGTTGATACCCAATTTTTCCCTCATATTTTTCAAATTACACACACACACACACACACACACATATATATATATATATATATATATATATATATATATATATATATATATATATATGTATATATATATACTTTCATAATAGTGCATATGCACCATCATTCATAAACATATACAAGCATTTTTCATAACTTTCTATAATTTTTAAAGGCTTTAAATCAATTTATTCCTGCATTTTTATTATATAAATACTCATTAATTACCTCAAAAATTATTTTATCATCTAATTTCATCATTTATGCCCATATTAGGTTTTAAATATTTCAGCATAATTACATTTGCATTTTTAAAGGCTAAAAGTGCACATTTGCAATAATATCCTATATGTATTTATAATTACTTTATTTATGCCAAATTAATCTTTTTATACATTTATAATGTTAAATAACTATTTTTATTTCTTTTTGTGCACAAATGATATTTTTATTATTTATTACAAATTATTTTTTAATTAAATTTGGGTATTTAAAATTTGGCCTCAATTTGCAACCAATTTCATACCCAAACCCACACCCTTACACCAACCCAATTACCCTTGGCCCAATTACCCTTACCCAATTAAACTACCCGACCCAGAACCTCCTTAAATCGTGATCGTTGATCTCTGAGATAACGATCCACATTACACATGCACGTTTTAGTTAACCAAACCCCCTTAAACCTAACCATTCTCTCACCGCCCGCCGCCTTCAAACACTCTCCCTTCACTCCCTAAACTCTAGCCGTCTCCCCCCAATCTCTTTCCCTAATCCCACCGGACATGGGATTCCCTAGTGGTTTCTTACCATAACTCACCTCTCTTTGGTATTAGGACTTTCTATATACCGCTTTCCTATATATGGAAAGCGGGTCTCCTCATTTTCGAACCTAAATGGTTCAACCTCTGGACCTTTTTCCGTCTTTGTTGCTCTATTATGGTATGCATCTTTGTGTATCTTCGTGATTTTCTACTTACCCTAAAACCAGGGTTTCAGATCTTTCTAGATCTAATCAAATCTGGTTCGATTCTTTAATTACTTTGTTAATATTTCTGTCTATATGTCTATATGCATCTCTTTGCTTGTTATTCATGCTGATTTTTATTCGCCCTAAATTTGGGGGTTTTGATTCTTCAAAATCGAACCAAATCTGGTTCGATCCTTTAATTATTGTGTTAAAATCTCTGTCTATATGTCTATATGCATCTCTTTTCTTGTTATTTCTGCCGATTTTGTATATTTTTACCTAAATTAGGGTTTCATATTTTTCTTTTCTTATTAACTGTTAAGCGCTTTCCTTTCTAGTACTTTGACTAATTATTGCCATATTTGTGTGTTCAATTTCAGTACTATTTAAACCCCTCCCCTATTCCCCTTAAATAGACTGAGAGTTCGAAATTATCTCACTACCATAAACAAACTATACACTGTTATTCTCTAGCAATACTATTGTTCTGTGCTTTTGATTCCTGGCCGGCTGGAAGCCAAGGCTAGAAATCCTCAATTGTTTGCTTTTGTTAGTAACAATTGTTATATTGTTGGATTCCTTTTATGTTTCATCTTAACTGGTGAGTTATTGAATCATTTACTACTTTATTACCCGTTTAATGTATTACTGTTATGAGAATAGTTATTATCAGTATTTAAGACGTGTTGAACTCAGTTGAATTAATTAGTGAAATCTGCTCAACTCAATGTAATTTAGGACTATATTTTAACATGAAACATGCTTTGATACTTTTCCTAAGGATTGGTTAATTATGTATGCTTTAACAGATTCATCAGTTTGTTTATTGAACTTGTTATCATGTGATTTGTCTGGTTCTGTGCTAATTATCTTATGTAGCTCTGTTAAATTGTTTAATCAAGTCCCTAATACTAATTAGTGTGTTCCAGACCTACTGTTAACCAATGAGCTTCTTTTGTGACCATGTCTGATCTGCAACCTTTGTTATTTTTGTGAACTATTTATGAACTGATCATTATCAACATATGACTCTGTTAATTCTCAAAAACTTTATCAAGTCTTCTTAGGTTCAAATGTATTTCTATTTGTTTATGTTGTATGTGTGATTATGTCCCTAAATGTATCCCCTAGTCCTATCATGCTCTCCTGAATCCTCACTCTTTGCTGGCTGAAAGCCAAAGCAATTTAAGTATTTTCCCCTGGCCTTCCTAGTGTGAGCACTGCTCAGGGTTCATATGAGACCCTCGTGAACTCTGACACACTAGTATTTGGTCCATAGTTTTCCTTGAACTGTTCTGATCATTTTTCTCTAGTGTGAGCACTACCCGGGGTTCTTGAAGCCCTTGGGAACTCTGACACACTAGACATTTGGGTTTTGTATGCTTGTCCTTGATATATGAGTGAATCATTCACTGCTGGCTACTGTGTATGTGTCACAACCCAAAATCCATAAGGTCGTGATGGTGCCGGACACCACTGTCAGGCAAGCCAATCATTAAATGGTTAATTTAAATTTCCGGTTTTAGCATTTTTGAAATCATTACCTTTCACTTTATTACATAATAACTGAATACAATCCGCTAAGTAAATACGACAGTTTAATATTCCATTTTTATAAAATACATTCCAAACACATCCCAGAACCCGGTGTAACAAGTGCATGAGCAAATTCTAAGAATTTCACAAATACTACAAAGCTTGTCTGAAATACAAATTGGACAAGGAATTTAAAATTAAATTAAATACAATATGAGGGAGACTCTGTCGGCTGCGAGTCACCTCCGGATGATGCAGCTCACCTAAGTCTCCAAGCCGGCCACATCGTTGTGAAAGTATCTGTGCAATAAAAATGCACAACCAGTATAACATGAGTACGAAAACAACGTGTACTCAGTAAGTATCGCGCCTAACCTCAGAGCGGTAGTGACGAGAGGTCGAAGTTGACACTTGCTAGAGGTCATTTTAACATAATCGAGTGAGACACTAAGCAAGAATATCATAGGCAATTTAATAAATATCAGGGATAAGGAATATTAGTTCTTCTTACATTTAACACTTTAACACCTCATCATATCAGTTGACAATTTATAGTTTCCAGGCTAATAAACATGTATAAATCACAGGAAAGTACGCATTAATTATCATGCGCGAGATATGTCGAGGGTCGAATGACGCGGACCAACAATAATAAAATGTGCACTGCCGAGGGTCGAACGACTCGAACCATAGATGCATCTATCTGCCCCGCTTGCCAATCGATCATGCGACGCGATTATACATAAGTAACAAGGTTATCCTGCTCGCGAATCATACATGCGACTCAGGCACCCATAGTTACACATATTCACACAATAAACCACATTTTTAACAGGAAAATTAGCTATTCAATGAAGTGATAGAATTCTCCTTTTAATGAACATGAAAATAGTATTTAAAGCCTTTATGGGGATTTACTTGCCAATTTTGACAGGGTTTCAACATTATATATTTATCCAAAACGCAATTATCCAAGGAAGAATCAATTCTCCTTCTAGATGATTAAGAAAAGTAAACTCTATCCTTCTTAGAGATTTAATTACTAATTGACAGCATCCCATTATATTTTATTGACAAGGTCACAAGTACAACAAGTAAAGCATGCTAGTGGGTCCTAGACTACCCGGACATGGCATAATAGTAGCTACGCACGGACTCCCGTCACCTCGTGCGTACGTAACCCCCGCAGATAGTAGCATGTATTTAATTAGTTCACCTATGGGGACAATTCCCCCCCACAAAGTTAGAAAGGAGACTTACCTCGCTCTGAAATTCCATAACCGGCTTCCAAGCCTTTCCGACAACTCCAATTGATGCACAACGCTCCAAAACTATTCAAATAACGGGCAAAACAATAAAAATTCACTGCAATACTTGTAAGTTCCCTCGGGCCCACGTGCTCGGATTCCACAATTTCTCGAAGATAAATTCTACCCATAACTTTACTAACTCAATTATACAACTTACTCTAATTTTCATGCTCAAATTCATGGTAAAAGTCCAAAATTCCAAATTCTAGGTCTTCCCAAAAAATCCCAAATTTATACTAATTTTCCATGTCTAAATCCATGTAAGGTCACATATTTAACTCAAAAATAGGAAGAAATCACTTACCTAGTGTTGCTAGGTGAAAATCCCTCCTTGAGCTCTCCAAAATCGTCCAAGCCAAATGAAAGAAATGGGCCAAAACTCGTGTTTAAAACAATCTGCCCAGGCTTCATCGAGTTGTACCTTGCGCTGTGCAGGTTGTACATCCTATTATAATTTCCCCTTGTTGTACACCTTCTGTTAAAACACCCATAATTCCTTGTATAAATATCCAAATGACAAACGGTTTGAAGATTTAGAAACTAGACTCGAAGATCTTTAATTGTATAGGTTGTACAACATATAAATCTTTATATATTCCGAGATATGAGCTTCTAAAGTTGTCTTCATGCATCAGAAAATTCTGTCGAAACTGCTCCACCAGCTATCTTCAATCGATCATAACTTTCTAATAAAATGTCCAAACCATGAATGGTTTAACTTTATAGAAACTAGAATGCAAGGGATAAAAATTTAGGTTTTGCAAATTTTCAGATTCGTTATAGATTTCGAGATATAAGCTTCCAAATTCAGCTCCGCGATTGCACTAGTTGCTGTCAAAACAGTTTTCTGCAGAAAATTTCAGCAACTCTTTGGTCCGAAATTCATTCTGTTAACCTTCCGAAATCCACCCGAGGCCCTCGGGACCTTAACTAATTATACCAACATATCCCAAACATGATATGAACTCGCTCGAGGCCTCAAATCACATCAAACAACGTCGAAATCATGAATCACACTCCAATTCAAGCTTTATGAACTTTGAAATTTCAAACTTCTACATCCGATGCCAAAACCTATCAAATCACGTCCGATTGACCCCAAATTTTTCACACTAGTCATATTCAACCTTTCGGACCTGCTCCAACTTTCGGAATTGGAATCCACCCCGATATCAAAAAATCAAACTCTCGGTCAAACTTCTCAAAAACCTTCAAATTTCTATCTTTAGCCAAATGACTTCAAAATGACCTACGGACCTCCGAATTCACTTCTGATCGCGCTCACAACTCCAGAATCACTATACAGATCTATTCATAGATCCGGAATCCCAAACGGACATCAATAACACATAAATACACTTCAACCCTGACTTATGAAATTCCTTATAAAATGCTAACTTCCACAATATACGCCAAAACGCTCCCCGGTTATCCAAAACCCGATCCGGACATAAGCCCCAATCCAAAATCATCATACGAACCTGTTGGAACTTTTAGATCCTGATTCCGAGGTCGTTTACTCGATATTCCAGTCTTAGTCGATTCTTCCAACTTAAGGCTTCTGAAATGAGAATTTTCTTTCCAATTTGACTCCAAACTTCACGAAATTCAATTCCGAACACACCTACAAGTCATAATACCTGAAACAAAGCTGCTCATGAAATTAAACCCCTGAACGACGCGCTAGAGCGCATGATGACCGGTCGGGTCGTTACAGTATGAGCTTTCGAGTTATTTGTAAGTTGAAAGCCTGGCCTGTCCAGGTGTATTTGGGCCCGCTGCAGGCTTCCTATAGCTTATATACTTTGTAATTCATTCATTCGATTCTGGTCCGTATTAATTACTTTTTATAACAATTGGGGTGTTAATGAATGGAAAAATGGGTTTATTTCTTACATTTGCATGAAATGGGTAAAAATCCTTCCTATAGGTGTTTACTTTATTCAAATGCATTCTGCTACCGTGTGTTAGATAACCTGCCTATAGGAGTTTACTTAGGCTCAAATATCCTCTGTAGATAACCTGCCTATAGGTGTTTATTTGACTCGAATAATATTTTTTGATAACTTGCCCATTCCGCTCTACATGATTAGACACTATGCCTATAGAAAATAAAATAATCAAAGTTCAACTTGTATTGCATCATATTCATTAGGAATCATGATCATGGGGTCATTTACATTCTACAAATCTGCATTTTATAAGCCATGCCTATAGGGTTCTTAATTGATTGATATGCTATTGTCATACTTGCTCATTTAGTATACATGCCTATAAGAACTAAAACTGGTTTCAATCATCAAAGGTAGGAATCATGCCTATAGGGTATCGTACAACCTCATAACTATGCACAGGTGATATCCTTACTTATCAATAAATCTCGAGTTAAACATATATTGATTAATCCAGACAGCTCGGTAACATGATCAGATCAAGGGTGGTAGAGCAGTTGGGGTTACCAGACCAAATAGTGTCGGTGGTTCATGTGTTGAATGGATTTAATGGCATGTGAAACTACTAAAGGATAAATAACCTTGCCAGTGAACACCACCGGAACAATCGAAGATATATAATTCTACGTGATCGAAGGGGACATGAGGTACAACGGCCTATTAGGAAGGCCATGGGTTCATAACACGAGGGCATTACCCTCAACCCTACACCAAGCACTGAAGTTCCCTACACCGAGAGGAGTCAAGATGGTCTACGGAGAGAAGTTAGCCGCAAAAGAAATGTTCACTGTCAACGAGGTGATCCCGGTAGCCGTGGCCTCGACATCAAAGAATACGGAGCCGAACAAGAAGGAAGAAATTAAATAGAAATCACCGATACCGGTCCCGATCGAACCAGAAGGACGAGGAGTAGACGAGGAAGATGATTACAAAGTTCCTAGATTGTTCATAGATCCTTATGATTCTGATTCCACCAAATCGACGATCGAGAAGTTGGACCAAGTCATATTGATCGAACACTTACCTGGTCGGAAGGTATACCTGGCACGAAGATAACTCCCTATCTCAGGAAAAAACTCATTGAACTTTTTATAGCTAACAAAGATTGTTTCGATTGGTCCCATCTCAGCATGACAGGGATCCCGCCGGAGGTAACCACTCATAAATAGAACTTGGACCCGATGTTCCATCCCGTTAAGCAGAAAAGGAGACCATATTCCGAGGTCAAACATACATTCATCAAGGACGATCTAACTAAACTCTTTAAAATAGGGTCCATTCTGGAAGTTAAATACTCGGAATAGTTAACTAATGTAGTGGTAGTACCTTAAAAGGAAATAAGTTAAGAATGTTTGTGGATTATAAAGTTCTGAAAAAAGGCATGCACTGAGGATTCTTTTCCTTTGCCTAACATCTCGGATGATCGACGCGACGGCCGGGCACGAGATACTCAGTTTTCTCGATGCATATTCCGGGTACAAACAAATTCCGATGGAACCGAGCGATCGAGAAGATTCTTCCTTTATCGGCACCTATTGTTATACGCTCAGTTATATATTTGAGGTATTGTGGTGCCGCGGTGCCGCTGTGGAATTATAATGGTGTTGGTTTATTTTATTTACTGTAGTCATAACAAGTCTTTAGTGTGTAGTGGGTTGAGATATGTGTATTCTTGTTCGTTAATTCTTATTAACTTTGTTGATACATATATATATATCGAGTTATTGTATAATTATCGTATTCATTATATATTTCTTGTCGTGGTGTGTTTGTATTTTGTAACACTTATTCCAGAGGTACTCAGAGTGGCGGATCGAGGATCTTACTGGGTCATATTTACGTATAACTCCCTTCGTACTTGCATCTCTATGCAGATACTACTATAGACGATATGGCTAGTGGCTGAAGGATTCGTTCTGGTTGATTCTATTGCTGAGATGAGCCACCGCATTATACATGCAGGCTGAAACTTTAGCTTTATCTAGTTTGTATAAGTGATTTCCTTCTCTTTGGGGTTTGCATACCCATCAATTAAACTCTTGTTACTCTGTTAGATTCCCCATGGTATAGTGTGGTATTTAGGCTAAAGCATTGTTCCTTCATTTGGTTATTATATATATATATATATATATATATA
>ML299453.1:6026-26372 GCA_005239495.1 Nicotiana undulata | reverse complement strand
TGCATTGCATATTTAAATTGGGACTACGGACTGAAATCCGGGAGCTTTCCCCCTGTACTGCATTGCATATTTAAATTGGGACTACGGACTGAGATCCAGGAGCTTTCCCCATGTACTGCATCGTATATTATATTGGGACTACAGACGAGATTCTGGGAGCTTTCCCCCTGTACTGCATTGCATGACAAATTCTGAGTTACGGACTGAGTTCTGGTGTTTTTATCATTGAGGAGATTATGATCGAATGATATATATATATATATACACACATATATATATATATATATATATATATATATATGTGTGTATATATATATATATATATATATATATATATTTATCGAACTTAGATCATTAACCATGCGCATTTAATTAATGAAATATTAGGAACTTGCATTTATTTTAGTTGAGATTTGAATAAATGCTAAGTGTATGGTATAAGTTGGTTCGACTGGGGTATTGTTAGCTGGGTGCCAGTCACGTCTAGGAGACATTTTGGGATGTGACAGAATGGGTGTTCAGATTTCGTAAGTTTGGTCGGGTTCCAAGACGCGAGGCCGAGGTTGACTTTTTTATTTTCTTTAAAGATTGCAACTTTTTTATCCGGAATAGTTTCATATGGGTTGTATTCATAGTATAAAGTTTCTTGGCTAGATTTGAGCCCTTCAAAGTTGGATATTCGCGGAAAATGCTTACTTGTGGATTGAGTTAACGTGCTTGAGGTAAGTATCTTACCTAACTTTATGTGGAGGAATTACCCCTTAGGAGTGGTGTTGTTTTGTGTTAATTGTGGTACGTGAAAGCCGTGTACGCAAGGTGACAAGTGGGTACAAGGGCTATATATGATAATTGACCGGTTTTGGCTATTTAGCTTATTTTCATGCCTTTAATCGTATTGTCCTAACATGTTATGTAAGGACCCGACCGACTGTTTTGAGCTCTAGCGTGTCATTCAATGGTTTAAAGTCATGAACAACTTCATTTCAGGTATATTGACTTGTGCATATGGTCGGAATTGATATTCAGGAAGATCGGAGTTGAATTGAAAGGAAAATATTCATTTCAGAGGCCTTAAGTTGAAGAAATTGAGTAAGATTGGAATTTTGAGTAACGGACCTAGGAATCAGGATCTGAAGGTTCCAGAAGGTTCGTACGATGATTTCGGACTTGGGCGTATGTCCGGACCGGGTTTTGGATAACCCGGGAGCGTTTCAGCGTATTATGTGGAATTTAGCATTTTTGAAGGAATTTCCTAAGTTTGGCTTGAAGAGTATTTCATAGATATTGACGTCCGTTTGTGATTCCGAGTCTGGGAATAACTCCGTATGGTGATTCTGGAGTTGGGAGCGCGATCGGAAGTGAATACGGATGTCCGGAGGTCATTTTGAAGCCTTTTGGCTAAAGATAGATATTTGAAGGTTTTTGAGAATCCGACCGGAAGTGGAGAATTTGATATCGGGGTCGGAATGCAATTTCGAAAGTTGGAGCAGGTCCGTAATGTCGAATATGACTTGCATGCAAAATTTGGGATCAATCGGACGTGATTTGATAAGTTTCGGCATCGAATGTGAAAGTTAGAAATTTCAAAGTTCATAAAGTTGGATTTTAGTGCGATTCGTGATTTCGGCATTGTTTGATGTGATTTGAAGCTTCGATCAAGTTCGTGGGGTGTTATGGGACTGAGTCGTGTGATTTGGACGGGGTCCCGGGGGCCTCGGGTGTGTTTCGGGGCATTTCAGAGTGAATTTGCTGTTGCTGGTTTATGGTGGTGCTAGCGTTCTATGCGATCGCAGCCTTAGCTATGCGATCGTGGAGAAGGAATTGAGGGGCAAGATTTTTGGCCTATGCGATCGCAGGGGGTGCAATGCAATCGCATAGGAGGATGAAATCGGCTAGTGCGATCGCGGACCGGATGATTGCGTTCGCATAGAGGAGCGATATGAGGGTGCAGGGTATTGACTTGTGCGATCGCGGTTCGTGAGGTGCGATCGTGGAGGAGGCAGCAGGGTGACCTATGCAATCACAGAGGACTTCATACGATCGCATAGAGGGTCAGAACTGGGCAGTGTTGTTTTAAACCGGGATTTGGGTCATTTTCTTCATTCCTTCAAAGCCATGAGCGATTTTTGGAGAGCTTCAAGAAAGGATTTTCGTCATCTATGTTAAGGTAAGTTACTCCAACTCATTTCAAGTTAAGTACAAGATTTATGCATGGGTTAAACATGAGAAATTGTGGGAAAATTAGGATTTTTGAAGAAAACCTAGAAATTTTGATTTTAGCCATGAATTGAGCATGAATATTTGAGTAAAATGTGTAATTGAATTAGTAAAGCTTCGGGTAGAGATTTTCTTCAAGAAATTTCGAAGTTCGGGCACGTGGGCCCGAGGGAATTTTGGTCAATTCATTGAGCCGGGCTGAGGAACTTTGTAATTTGAATTGGTTATGATCTATTGAGCATATGTTCATTGAATTATCGTTATTTGGATAGTTTGGGAGCATTACGCATCCATTTTAGTCGTCGTAGAGGCTTGGAAGTCGGTGATGAATCTTCAGAGCGAGGTGAGTCTCCTTTCTAACCTTGTAAGAGGCAACTGTCCCCATAGGTGTTCTACATGCTGTGTGTAATTGTTTGTGGGGGTTACGTACGCACCAAGTGACGAGAGTCCGTACGTAGCGGCTATTATTGTTATGTCCGGGTAGTTAGGCCCCACATAATGCCTGGTGTTCTTCTTGTGATGAACTTTATATGTTATGAAATTCCGCTATACGTAGTTATGTTTTCTCTATGTTTTACGAAAATTTAGCTAATACAAAAGAAACTGTTTTACGGAAAGTAATATAAAAAGGGATTGTGCCATATCGTGAAATTTTAGGGCCACAACATGCCTTATACTCTTTCTTGCAGATGACATATACGTTATGAACCCATGATATCGCGTGATATTGCTTTTCTCTGAGATTTTATGGAATTTGATAATTGGAAGGAATTGGTTATGGAAATCAAATTTTTAAAGATTATTGTGTGTGCATGTGACCGCTTCGCAATTTACATTCTACGAGCGATGTGTGATTTCCCCCACTCTTATATTTGTAAAAGATATGGGATCGGGCCGTACGCCACGGCGGAGTTTAAAAGTATTTGTAATATATATGGGATCGGGTCGTATGCCACGGCGGAATTGAAAACTATTTGTAATATATATGGGATCGGGTCGTACGCCACGGCAGAGTTAAAAATTATTTGTAATATATATGGGATCGGGCCGTACGCCATGGCGGAGTTGAAAAGTAATTGTAATACATATGGAATCGGGTCGTACGCCACGACGGATTTAAAGATACAATTATGGGAGCGGGTCGTACGCCACGGCGGATTTAAAGATACATTTATGGGAGCGGGCCGTGCGCCACATCGGATTTAAAGATACATTTATGGGAGCGGGCCGTACGCCACGGCGGATTCAAAGATACATTTATGGGAGCGGGCCGTACGCCACGGCGTATTTAAAGAAAGGAAATTACTTATTTACTTATTTTCAGAATTTATTTGGATTTCAGTGCCTTATATATATTTGCTGCTTAACTGCCTTCACATGTCTACTGCTTTCAGCATATTATGTCCTATTTATATTGTTGGACCTTAGTGAGTGTCAAGTCGACCTCTCGTCACTACTTCTTCGAGGTTAGGCGGGATACTCACTGGGTACAAATATGTATATGTACTCATGCTACACTTTCTGTGCATTTTGTTGCAGATGTATCTTTATAGTTCAGCGATTGATTTGGAGACTTGCTCGGGCTGCATTCATCCGGAGGCGTTCCGCAGTTGACAGAGTCTCCTTCTTTCTATATCTTTACATTGTATCTATATTGCTTTCGTCCAATTTATTTCTCGGACAAGAGTTGTATAATTGTATAAATTCTTAGAAACTGCTCATGTACTTGTGTCACCAGGTTCTGGGGATGTGTTGAGTCTTGTTTTATTTAATTAAATGGATTTCCTATCGTGTTTAATTTACAAAAGTTTATTTATTTGATTATGAAAAGCAATAAAGGCAACGATTTCGAAATTGTTAAACAGGATGGTATTTCAACTGATTAAGGGGTGGGCTTGCCTGACAGTGGTGTCCGGCGCCATCACAACCCATAGGTTTTGGGTCGTGACATGTTATGTCTTTCATCATTAATTTATCCCTACGTGCTTTATTTGACATTGTTAAGTGCTTGTCCCATCTCTTACTTGTTATTTTCCCTTGCATGCTTAGTTGAAGTTATTGTTTCCTTATTGCTTTGTTAAATATTTAATTATTGAGTTAGCTTACTTGAAGTTGTTATTATTGGAATATCTTATTGTTGAGTTCTGGTGTTGAAGTTGTAAAAGCCGTGATCACATTGAGGAAAAGTTTTAAATTATTGAAATATTGTTCTTGCCGAGCTATTCACTTTCAGTTGCTACTGTTGAGACTCTTGTACACATTGTAGTTGAGCCATGAGCTACTTGTTGTGGAAACATTGATATTGTTGATTCTTTTGGCAAGTTGTGGAATTTGGGCACTTAAGGTGCAGGTTGTGATATGTTGTGATATTGATATGCATGCGGTGGTATAAGAATTTGGGTTGATACGCATGCAGTGAGATAAGGTGGGCTTAATACGCGTTGATATTCGGCTTAATGTATGCTTATTTTGATGTATATTGCCTCGCATTATGCTCATGTATCGTTTATTTCAGATGTAAAATATAATGATTTGTGCTAATTTGTGGTATTTGTATGTGTAGGAATCATTCGAATGCGATTTCGGACGAAAGTGCACGAAATGGAGCAAAAATGGGAAGAAGAGGTGAAATGGCCCAGTTGAGCGCCACAGGCAACGTGGGACGCTACTTGTGGTGCACAAATGAAATGCTGAAAAGTTGAGCACCAGGGTCAGCGCCCCACGCTGCCCTAGACGCTCAAAATGTGAACATGTCCTATTTTGACCGGGACTCGATAATCTCGACCCAAGACGCCCCCAACTCATATAAAATCCAACCTAAACCTATTTTGAAGGGGGGGTGACATTGAGAGAAAAACAAAAGTAGGAAACACTCAGGAGCACGAATTTGACCAATTCTTCCATTCTTCTTCTAGTATTCATTGATTTTATATTTGAAAATATTATTTTTGATGATTGTATGAACATGAGTGGATAAGAACCTTATTGTTCTGGGGTCATGGGTGCTACATGAATGTTGACGTTTGAAGTTTAAACTGACAAGTTTGATTTTATCATATTGGGATGTTTAGTTAATTTTGTTCTTTATTATTGTGCTGAGTAGCTAACAGTAAAATACTATATACGAAACTTAGGTTGAACTCGAAAGTGGAATTCTGGATTGCATATAGAATTAAATAGAGCAAGTTCTTGAACATGGGTATCAGGGAACATATTCGCAACTAGGATAGAAATATACCTAATTGCTTTGCTTTGTTGAAATACATGAAGTATACATGCATTCTTGTTAGCCTTAATTCCATAGACATATAGGCATTAAGTTAGCTTGAATAGGCGAGTAAGAACTCGACATATTCTTATGAGTAATATCAACCCTGTCAATCTACAATCAGATAAATCAATTAGTCATTTTAACCCAGGAATGCAACAAGATTGTTAGCTAGCCTATGACCCTGGAATACTCTTTCCTACTGATTATTATTCAAAATTACTTAAGTATTGTGATTTATCTCTAGTTATTCCATTGCTTTATAGTTTCATAGGTAGTAAATTAGTCACTTACACAGTTATTGAGAAATTTCTTGAATCAATAAGTTATTTGAGTTTGAATCAGTCAAAAGTTAATCATAAGTCTATGTGGGAATGATACTCGACTCACTACTCTATTACTTGAAGATCACGTACACTTTCGTGAGTGTGTTTGGCCGCAACAATTTTTTTGCGCCGTTGCCGGGGACTTAGAAATTAGCTACTTTCCTAATTTAAGCTTTTATTAGTTATTGTTCAAGTTTTAATTTCAATTTGCCTTGTTAGTATTAACACAGGCTCTTCTCTTGAATGCGGAGGAGTAGGAGCGCAAACAACCTACTTTCTGTTGATCCTGAAATTGATTGAACACTTAACAGAGTGAGGGGGGAAGCTAGAACTAGAATAAAAAGAGAGTTGGACATCGTAGTTCAACCACATCCAATTGAGATGGCAGGTAATGAAAAGTGTCCACTGATAGAAGCTGCAAGGCCCAATCTTGCTAATATGACTCAGGCTATTTTGAAGCCTGATATCACGAGTCACTTTGAACTCAAACAGTACATGGTATAGCTGATTCAGTCCATAGGGAAATATGTGGGTCTATCTCATGAAGACCCGCAAAGGCACATTTAGAACTTCTTATAAATTACAGACACTTACAATTATCCGAACGTTTCCAAGGACTATGTTAGGCTTACATTGTTTCCCTTTTCATTGCTGGGGGAAGCTAAGGAATAGTTGCAAAAGGTGCCTGCAAACTGAATCACATTTGGGATGATCTAGGAAGGAAATTCTTAATCAAGTTTTTCCCCACTAGGAAGACAAAGTCGCTTAGGAGCCAAATTCTTGGGTTCCAAGAATGGGATGGCGAGACTCTTCGTCAAGCTTGGGAAAGATACAAGAAGCTACTAAGAGATTGCCTGATTCATTGTCATACTGATGAGGTGTTGGGTTATACTTTCGTTGATGGGCTAGACCCGACATCAAAGATGAATCTTGACTCAGCTTATAGGGGTAGTTGCATGGCGAGGCCGTATAGTGAAATCAAGCTCCTACTAAAAATCATTGCTAATAATCATAATTGGCAAGGAGATGCGGAATCACGAAGAAACATTAAACAAAAGGTAGCCGGTGTAATTGAGCTTGGTGACTTCTCAGCCATGAGAGCAGATATAGTGAAATTAGTAAATCAGATGAATACAATGACAATGCACCAATCACAACAAATCAACATGTACAACATATGTCTACTTGCTGCAAATTCTGTGGAGACAGTCACACGAGTGACATGTGCCCCACGAATCCTGAATCTATATACTATATGGGGGAACATAGCAGAGGTTTGATAAATCAACATGCACAATATGGGAACACATACAATCCGAATTGGAATAATCATCCTAACTTCTCCTGGGGTGGAAATCAGCCGACTCAGAAACATTATAGGCCCCAAGAATCAACCTCAGAAGCCACCCCAACAAATAAAAGAGAGTACGAATGACTTGTTGAAGAAGTTATTACTTGATAATCAAAAAATCAGGAGTGAGTTTAGAAATGTTGATAAACAAATGGGGAAGTTAGCGTCAAATCAAAACACTAGGTCTGTAGGCGCTCTCCTTGTGATACAGAAAAAAACCCTCAAGTTAATGCAGTTACACTCAGAAACAGGAGGGAATTAGAAGAAGTGCCAAAGAAGAGAAATGACAAGCCTATACCTGAGGGGGAGTTGATCCCTAAGGCAACACATGAGTCAATGAAAGATGATGCAAGTTCAGAGCCAGTGAATGATGCAAGGCCACCACCACCTTTCCCCCAAAGATTGTAGAAGAAGATTGATGACCTCATGCTTAACAAATTTCTCTCTATGTTGAGCCAGGTTCAATTGAATTTTCCATTAGTAGATATACTTTAAAAACTTCCAAAGTATTCTAAGTACATAAAAGATATAGTGGCTCACAAGAGGAGATTGACTAAATTCCATACAGTCCTCATACTGAGGAGTGCACTTCAAGGGTCCAAAACAAGCTTCCTCAAAAGCTTAAGGAACCTGGCAGCTTCACCATCCCTCCGCTTAATGGTAATATCGATGTGGGTCGTGCTCTTTGTGGTTTGGGGGAGAGAATAAATCAGATTCCCTTGTCCTTGTTCAATCAATTGGGTATGGGAGCTCTCAGACCAACCACTATGATGTTGCAACGAGCGGATAGATCCATAGCCTATCCTGAAGGAGTGATTGAAGATGTGTTGCTGCAAATTGGGAAATTCGTATTCCCAACTGACTTCATTATCCTAGATTATGAGGCTGATTAACAAGTTCCAATCATATTGGGATGACCTCTCTTGGCTACAAGTGATGTAATTATTAATGTGAGAGAGGAAAAAATGTTTATGAGGGTGGGCAACGAGGAAGCAATTTTTAATGTCTACAAGGCATCCAACTTCCCGCCATTATGAGGAGCTCTCTATGATATCTGTTGTGGAGTTGGATGAGCAACTTATCGACTCGAGTGTGTATCTAGACAATTCTCTAGAGAAAGCACTCGTGCTACTCGATAGCTTGGAGATTGATGACAAGTTTGAGGAGATGATGCATATACTAGATGCATCTTTTGCTTACATGCAAATTAACCCCTTTGAACCCTTAAATAGGCCAGGTGAGCCTCCTCTAAAGCCGTCGATTTAAGCAGTTAAAGCTGTTTTCACTCCATTTATTACGCGAGCAAAACTCTGAACCCAGCCCAGATAAACTACACTATTACCGAAAAAGAGTTGCTTGCAGTGGTGTGGGAATTTGACAAATTCATATCCTATCTAGTGGGAACCAAAGTCATTGTGTTCACAGATCACTTAGCTATAAGGTATTTGTTTGAAAAGAGAGACGCCAAGGCAAGACTAATTAGATGGGTCCTCCTCTTGCAAGAATTTGACTTGTAGATCCGAGATCGAAAAGGAACAGAGAATCAAGTAGCTAATCACTTGTCTAGATTAGAAAATCTCAACCATGTATCTGAGGGGGGTCGATCAAAGAAACATTTACGGATAAGCAATTATTGGATATCACCTCGAGTGAAGCCCCGCGATATGCAGATTACGAGAATTTTATTGCAAGTGGGGTGATGCCACCAGAGTTGACACCCGATAATAGAAGAAGGCTTCTACATAATGTGAGGCTCTACATGTGGGATGAGCCATTCCTTTATAAGCAGTGCGCATATCAATTGGTATGAAGGTGTGTCCCTAAGGAGGATATGAATGCAATATTGCATGGCTGTCATGCTTCTCCATATGGAGGTCATCACGGTAGGGATAGAACCGCCCAAAAAGTGCTACAATCGGAATTCTATTGGCCAAAATTGTTTAAGGAGGCACACTCCTTTGTTAAAAAGTGTGACATGTACCAAAGAATTGGAACAATCACGAAGAAGCACGAGATGCCATTGCAAAATATTCTTGCAGTAGAGCTCTTTGATGTTGGGGGGGTTGATTTCATGGGACCATTCCCATACTCTAATGGTAAAAAGTACATCTTGGTGGCTCTACCACTGTTTCTAAGTGGGTGGAGGCCATTTATCTTCCTAATAATGATGCAAAGGTAGTGGTAAACCTTATAAAGAAGCACATCATCACTCGCTTTGGGACTCCAAGGGTGTTGATAAGTGACGGAGGAACTCATTTCTCTAATAAATTGTTGAATAATGTTCTAAGTATGGAGTTAAGCACAAGGTTGCGACCACCTATCACCCCCAAATGAGTGGTCAAGTGAAAGTGTCAAACAGAGAGGTGAAGCAGATCTGTAGAAAACAGTACGTGAAAATAGGAAGGACTGGGCCGAAAAGCTGGACGATGCATTATGGGCATATCGAACTACATACAAGACCCCCATAGGTACTTTTATGATTAAGTTGGTTTATGATATGGACTTAGCCGGCGAGAAGAGGTTGTTATAACTCAACGAGCTTGATGAGTTTTGATTGCACACGTACGAAAATGCCAAATTGTATAAAGAAAAGACCAAAAGGTGGCATTACAAGAACATCCATCATTGCGAGTTTGAGCCCGGTCAAGAAGCTCTCTTGTTGAATTTGAGGTTGAAGTTTTTCCCCGGAAAGCTTAAGTCTCGATAGGCATGTCCTTTCATTATGGTAAGTGTGAGGCCTCATGGAGTTGTGGAATTGTGTGATATGAGCTCAAGTGGTACCTTCTTGGTAAATTGGCAAAGAGTAAAACATTATTGGGGTAGTGACATTTCACGTCACAAGACCTCGGTAGAGTTGGCCGATGCTTGAAAAATGTGTTGAATCGTGTCGTGACGTTAAATATGGCGCTTGTTTGAATGCAACCCAATTTTTAATGCTTTCGTAGCTAGATTTTTGTTTTCTTTTAGTCGGAGTAGACTAGTTTTTTTTTGTTTTCTTTGTAGTTATAGAAATCATAGGCGGGAATGGTGTGGGGTGTGTATAATGTATGTATTGAATGCTCAGGTTGAGGGATGTTTATAGGAAAAAAAATAGCGAACGAGCGCCCAGGCCAGCGCCACATGCTACCTGGGGCGCAATTTAGAGAAACATCATAGCCCCAATGCTAGGCTTAGCGCGACGCGCTGGGCTGGGGGTTCATGTTATTAATTTTTTTGTTTAGTTGCTTTTTAATTTCTCTAGGATCTAACCCATTACCCGACCCATATGCACTAACATAATAACCCAACCTATTCCCCCATTTAATTAACATAACTCTAAAACTACCCAAACCCCTCTCTCTCTCACATAACACCTCTCAGATGAGGAGCGCATGCATTTGCGCAATGATCTCTCATGCTCTTCCAAGGAGATGTTGATCATAGCACCAAGCAGTCCCATTCAATCGTCTGAGGATGAGAAAACTTACAAGGGATCTGATGATCAGGATAAAATGGTTGATGAAGTCACGGGGGCCCATGGCTTTGGTGCCCCTAGGAGCGGATGATGATGATGAGCCGCAGCTGGTGGGCATCCTGAGGAGGCGGACTCCGACTAGTAGGGAGTTCTTTCTTTCCACCCTACTTTATTTTGAATTTGTTATGCATCGGGGACTATTCATTGTATAAGTGTGGGGTGGGGGAATACTTCCTGACTTGTAATTGTTTAAATATTTTATTGTTATTGTTCTTGTTTTATTTTTAGTGTAGTTTAGAACTTACATAGTCTAATTAGTTAGTAAAATGAAAAACAAAAGCTCTAAATTTTCCCGACGATAGATTATTAGACAATTTTCTTGAGGGATTAAAGTCCGATTAAAAATACCAAAAAGATTTTCTTTTGTTCTCTTTAGGATAGTTAGGTAGCATCTCTTGGTTTTTCTTTGGACGCCAGTTCTTTTCCAAGGGTGTAGCTCAAACCGGGTGTTTTATTTTATTTTATTTTATTTTTTAGGAATAGGATATGGAGAAAACTGAGGTTCTATGAGGTACCTGTTGACATGTTTGGTCTTGTCACATTAAGATATGGCATGTGCTCTGTCTTCCTGAATATTTGATTTGAATTGTAATGCCCAAGTAAATTAAGTAACCTACTCTTTGACGCCTTGTGCTTAGTTAGTTGACATGTATGCCACATAGTGCATTATTTCTTAAAAATTCTCAACTCGCTGTGCTTGCTTGACTTGAGAGTCGAACAGAACCGTCTTGATTGAGTCAAGTGCAATGTGTGTGTGTGTGTGTAGGGATTGATGATATTTTGTGCTATCTTGTGTAGTCTAGAACTTGCCCCGTGTGCTAATTGAATCCAAGTTGTTAAGTTGTGCTAGTCCGGGAGATGACGTAGGCGTTTCTTGCTTGGCCATAGAGATTCTTGTCACTCACAAGTAAAATTTTCCGTTGCTAGACTCTTTGAGTCTATAGGAATTTTCTTTGGCACCCACACTACAAGCAGTATCCCTATTGTTGTCAATTTGAGCTTGTTGAATCTTTACCTCCTAAGGCACTTAGTCGCTAAAAGAAGTAAGGTGAGAGATTAGAGGGCGGATTTCAAGTGGAACGATGGAAGGGTCCTAAGGTGCACTAAATTATGATAAAATCATGAAAAAAGGTCACTAGCCGATGAACCTTGATGTATGAAGTGTGTGGAAAAAAGAAAAAAAAGGGAGAAAGAGAAAAACATTGCAAGAAAAAAATAGCACTTCAAATAATGTGGAAAAACACACACCTCCTAATCTTTTGAATTCATTCTAGTGGGAATATAGAGGTGCTTAATTGAAAAGAGGGCTATGTTATATATGGTGTATGACAAGTGAATTGGTTGAAAAGAAGATGTTCTAGATTTGTGAGTGTAGTGTATTAAAGCGCTTATGAGCGTTAGTTACTACTCCTAAATGTATCATACCCGTCCCTTAGCCTACATTACAACCTTAAAGTCCTAATTGATCTTATATTTGGCTAGCTTAGATTAGTAGAGATATACACTACGGGCAAGCTTATGGTATGCCCGCGGGATGCACATGAATTCTTTGTGCGAGTGAGCGAATTTTATTTCGATAATGTGATGTCCTTAATTTATTTTAAATGGAATATTTGAACGTATGGGCTACTTTTGTATTCACTCTTTTGCTTATGGTTAGGGCACTTGGTATCATGATGAATTTGGTCATGTTGTACACTTCTTTTGTTGGGTGATTGTGTAAGTTGAGAATTCTTAGTGGTAACAATTCGTCTCTTGAGGTAGGGTGCTCGAAGAGGTTGCTTGAGTTGGTTGAATAGCATTGTGTATACCTGGGCTAGTTTTAAAAATGGGAATAATGTAAAATTCGTGTGTTCATGCTTAATTGTCGGTATCGACCATAGTCAAAAGATAAAGTGTGTGATTGAATTATTTGTGAATTACTCTTTCATAGTGATAGGTACGTTTTGGGGTGTTAATATAGTCCATTGCTCGAAGATGAGCAAGATTCTAAGTGTGGGGTGTTGATATTCAGCTTAATGTATGCTTATTTTGATGTATATTGCATGTCATTATGCTCATGGCTCGTAGATTTCAGATGTATAATATAATGATTTGTGTTAATTTGTGGTATTTTTATGTGTATGAATCATTCTGATGCGACTTGGGATGAAAATGCACGAATTTGAGCGAAAATGGGAAGAAAAGGCGAAATGGCACAATTGAGCGCCACAAGCAGCGTGGGGCGCTACTTGTAGCGCACAAAACAAAATGCTGAAAAGTTGAGCGCTAGGACCAGCGCCCCACGCTTTCCTGGATGCTCAAAATGTGAACATGTCCTATTTAGACCAGGACTTGGTTACCTCGACCCCAAGACGCCCCCAACTCATATAAAAGCCAACCTAAACCTATTTTGAGGAGGGGGGGGGGGGGGGGGGGGGGGGGGGGGACGTGACTTTGAGAGAAAAAAAAGTATGAAACACTTGGGAGTACGAATTTGATCAATTCTTCCATTTTTCTTCTAGTATTCATTGAGGTTTTGTTTGAAAACATTATTTTTGATGATTGTAAGAACATGAGTTACTAAGAACCTTATTGTTCTGGGGTCATGGGTGCTACATTAATGTTGACGTTTGAAGTTTAAACGGACGAGTTGGATTTCCTCATATTGGGTTGTTTATTTAATTCTATTCTTAATTATTTTGTTGTGTAGCTAAAAGTGAAATATTAATCTACGAATCTAGAGTTAAAATTGAAAGTGTGAATTCTGGATTGCATATAGAAATAAATAGAGCAAGTTCTTGAACCTGGACATCAGGGAACAAATTTGTAATTAGGATAGAAATATACTTAATTGCCTTGCTTGGTTGAAATACAAGAGGTATAAATGCATTCTTGTTAGTATTAATTCCATAGAAATATAGGCATATATTGAATATGAGAGTAAGAACTCGACAAATTCTTATGAGTAATATCAACCTTGTCAATCAACAATCCAGATAAATCAATTAGTCATTTTAACACAAGAACTCAACAAGATTGTTAGCTAGCCTATGGCCCTAGAATACTCTTTTCCTACTTATTTTTATACAAAATTACATAAGTGTTGTGGTTGATCTCTAGTTAGTTCATTTCTTGATAGTTTCATAAAATTAGTCACTTACACATTTTGTGAGAAATCTATGGAACCGAAAAACTATTTGAGTTTGAATTAGTAAAAAGTTAATCATAAGTCTCCTTGGGAATGATACTCTACTTTGTACTCTATTACTTGACGACCACGGATATTTGCATGAGTGTGTGTGGCCGCAACACACGTGTTGCTTGTTGAGGAACTACTTGAAGTCACGCGATGTGATAAGGGGGCTAAAATGAGAGTAGCTATTTCTGAAAAAAATTATTTTCAAAACTAATTGTAAGGCTCCCGGGGTGATATAACTAAAGATTGTGATTTTGATTGTGAAAGGAGATTACGAGGTGGTACCTCTATAACGACTCAGCCGATTGTTTTGTGTGTTGTAGCCCCATTCTCCTAGTTACTGCTTATTATATGCTCAATTATTTTTACATGGCTTTCCGGGGTGATTGGTTTGGTTCCAGAGATGTTTCAAAATGGATCAGGACACTTAGTCTTAAGGTCTGAGGCCTAAGGTGAAAGAGTGACCGGATGCTGGCATATGTATAAATGGCTCCAAAATGGAGTTTTTACGGTCACGATAGCTCCATAGGGTGATTTTGGACTTAGTAATGTGTCTGGCTAGTGATTTGGAGGCCCGTAGGTGATTTTGGCTTGAAATGGAGAAAGTTGGATAATTTAAAAGTTGGAGAATTGAGAGGTTTGGCCGAGATATGACTTTGTGGTTACTAGGCTTAGAAATTAATTCAGGGAGTTGGAATAGGTCTGTTCATTCATTTATGACTCGTGTGCAAAATTTGGGGTCAATCGGAGTAGATTTGATAGGTTTTGGCATCAATTGTAGAAGTTAGAACTCATTAGTTTTCATTAGGCTTGAATTGGATTGCGATTAGTGTTCTTGATGTTTTTTGATGTAAAATGAGGCCTCGACTAAGTTTTTATCATTTTTAGGACTTTTTGGAATGTTTGGTTGAGGTCCCGGGGGCATCGGATGGATTCTGAATGGTTAACGGATCAAAAGTAGGATTGAAGCATTACTTAGATTTTTTGCCTTCGGGTATGATAAACACTTGCGAGTGGAATAGCCATAGGTGCGACACCGCAGGTGCAGCAGATTGTAGCGCAGAAGAGGAGATGGGGTTGGCCTAGGGTGTGTTGCAAGTGCGAGGGGTCTTCTGCATCTGCGAGCGCGTAGATTCGAGAAAGGCTCCACAGATGCAGAGAATGAGGAAATGAAGTTGTCTTCGCAGAAGCGCTTCCGCATGTGCGTAACTTGGAGCGCATGTGCGAACCTTGTGGACTCAAGTGAATTTCCATATAAACGGGGTTTTTATCGTAGAAGCGATTACGTAGGTGTGAAGTTTTGGTCCGCATGTGCGAAAGCACTGGGCAGAATATAAATTCAAGGGTTTCGAGAATTTTAATCATTTTGGACTTTGCAACTTAGGATTAAGGCGATTTTTGAGAGGGGTTTCGTGTGATTCCTTGAGGTCAGACACTTTTGGTCATATTTATTCTATAACATTGATTACTCGTATCACGATCCAGAATCCTAATCCAGGTCGTGATGGCGCCCAACGATGGGGTTAGGCAAGACAACATAAACTTCACTAAGTGTTTCTTTTTACTTGAATCATTTGTTAACCCATTTACTGAATTTAACAAGTTAAATCATGATATCGAAAGATAATAACTCAGAGGTAGGTAGAGTCACTATAAAGAAGCGCGAGCCAAAATACAAGCACGTACATATACAACCCACAATCTCAAAACAACTACTACGTGTGTGCGAGGAACTAGTGTCACGAGTGTCATGGGCATACTAACTGATTATACAAAGGATAATAACATATACAATCCCGTTGTCTGCATGAATAGACGGGAAAAAAAAGTAAATGAAACTCCATGGTGCTGCTAGGGATCGCCAGAGGAAGCAGCACACCGTGAAGTCAAGTCCGCTACGGCCACTATCTAGATTCGGTCTGATAACCAGATGCACCAGCCTCAGAACCTGTACAGTTAAGTACAGAAGTGCAGCATGAGTACATATTAAGTAAATATGTACCCAGTGAGTATCTTGTCTAATCTCGAAGAAGTAGTGACGAGAGGTCGACTTGACACCCACTAAGGTCCAACAACATGATATAACAATGATAAAATAAAAGCAGTAGACATGTAGGAGAGTGAGTAGCAATTATGTATGAAGCAAAGAAATTCCAAGAACAATGCTGGAACAATAACAATGGCCACTTTCTTTCCCCCAAATATCTAATACAAGTCAATATTCATGAAACAATGCCAAATACTCATGCGCACACAGGAATAAGACAACCGACCGGAGTCATAAGGATAAATAGCTATGCACTGCCGAGGATCGACCGGCCCATCCCAAAAGTGCATGCTTACCATAGTCATGTCTGTGCACTGCCGAGGATCGAACGACCCTAACCATAAGTGCATCTTTCAATGTAACCATATCATAACATAGTACAACTTCATCCATGCACTGCCGAGGATCGATCGGCCCATACCAAAAGTGCATTTTCAATTATATCATCTATGTGCACTGCCGAGGATCGATCGGCCCGTCCTAAAAATGCACATTTCAATCCGCCGTGGCGTACGGCCCGCTCCCATGAGAGTGAGGGAAATCACACATCGCTCGCGGAGTGTAAATTGCGAAGAGGTCACATGCACACACAATAACACATAAAACTTACTTTCCATAACCAATTCCTTTCAATTCAACAATTTCCATACAGCCTCAGAGAAACAGTATTGTACATAACATGATCTCATAGTACATACGGCGTTACAAGGAAGCACATAAGGCATTTCAGGGAAAGCATATAAGGCATTTCAAGGAAAGCATATAAGGCATTTCAAGGAAGCATATAGGGCATGATGTGGGCCTAACTACCCGGACATAACAATGATAGCCGCTACGTACGGACTCTCGTCACTTGGTGCGTACGTAGCCCCCAAACAAATTATACATAGAATATACATCACCTATGGGGACAATTCCCTCTTACAAGGGTAGAAAGGAGACTCACCTCATGTCGAATCTACCCCTCAGATCAACGATGCGCCTGGAACTCCGAACTCTACTCTCGAGGGCTCGCAACTAGCCAAATATAGCATAATTACATCAATTCATGGTCAAAGAAAAGGGATCATCTCATTTATCCCAAAATTCACATTCTTGAAGAATTTCTAAATTTCAACCCCGGGCCCGCACACTCGAATTCCGAAAATTCTCGAAGGAATCACTCACCCATAGCCTAAGGATCATTAATATGTGATTTCTACTTGAATTCATGGCAAAATCACAAAATCCCCAAGAGCCCTATAATTACTACCCAATTTCATGATTTTTGATAATTTAGTAGAGAATTTAACTAGAAATTGATGTTTGAAACTAGTGTTAAATAGGGAATTTACTTACCTCAAGTACTAGGTTGAAGGCCCTCTTGGAAGCTCTCAAATAACACAAGGAAGAAATGGAAATGGAGGAAATAACTTAAATCCCGTATATAAACTACCCTGCCCAGATGTCCCTTCATCGCACGCGACAGGGGCATCGCGTCCGCGAAGGCCAATGGCCCAGGCCTCAGGAGGCTCTTCTACCCGAACACGAGAGAGAGCCTGCGAATGCGGAGGCTAGACGGGCTAGAACTTCGCGAACACGGTTGGACGGGTGCGAACGCGAAGACAAATGGTAGCTGGGCCGGCCCAATTGGCTGGACCCTATGAGAACGCGACGGAGGGTCCGCGAACGCGGAGGCTAGCTGGGCTAGACCTTTGCGAACGCGGCTGGAGGGGTGCGAACGCGAAGGCCAGAGGGCCCAACCCATCGCGAACGCGGGCTGGGGAACGCGAGCGCGTAGAGAATCTGTAGCCCCTACCCAATTCCTTCTTCGCGAACGCGGCCACCCTCCCGCGAACGCGAAGAAGGAAACCAGATACAGAAAATTCTGGTTTTTAGCATTAAGCTCAGAGGGGTCCGAAACTCACCCGAGCCCCCCGAGACCCCATCCAAAGGCACCAGCAAGTCTGTATTCATGATATGGACTCGCTCGAGTTTCCGAAACGAGAAAATCAACAACGAAACTCAGAATTTGACCCCAAAACCAAATTGAATCAACACTTTGAACTTAGAGTTCTAGAATTCATTTCAATGCGCCGAACTGGCCTATACTACTCGGAATGACTTCAAATTATGCAGACAAGTCATAAATGACATAACAGAACTATTCTCGGTCTCAGAATTTAATTCGGACCTCGATATCATAAAACCACGTTCCAAACCAAATTTCAAATTTAAGGAAATCCTTATTTCCATATCGGGGTCCGAAACACTCCCGGGTTATCAAAAACCCATTCCGAACATACGCACAAGTTCGAAATCATCATACCAAGCTACTGACACTGTTGGAACTTGATTCCGAGGTCGTTTGCTCAAAATGTTGACCGCAGTCAAAGTTGGCCAAATAGGCCAACCTTAAGGAACCAAGGGTTCCTAAATTGCTCAAAACACTTTCAAATCCTTAACCACCAGTCCCCGCAAGTCACAATTTACAAGAATCCGCTATGGGAAGACTTAGACAGGGGAACGGGGTCTGATAACGTAAAATGACCGATCGGGTCGATACATTCTCCCCCTCTTTGACAAACGTTCGTCCTCGAACGGGACTAGAATTGTACCTGATGTGCTGAATAGCTGTGGATATCTGCTCCGCATATCCTCCTCGGACTCCCAAGTCGCCTATCGACTGATTGGCCCCTCCACCGGACCTTCGCGGCAGAACCTATCTTAGACCTCAACTGGTGGTCCTGCCTATCAATAATAGCAACTGGCTCCTCCCTGAAGCCCAACTTCTCATCTAGCTGAATAGTGCTAAAATCAACCACGTGAGAGAAATCGACATGATATCTCCGGAGCATGGATACATGAAAAATCGGATGAACTCCGGATAAACTAGGAGGTAACGCTAGCTCATAAGAAACCTCTCCGACTCGCCTCAATACCTCGAAAGGACCTATAAACCTTGGGCTAAGCTTGCCCTTCTTCCCAAATCTCATAATGCCCGTCATCGGCGAAACCTTCAGCAGAACCTTATCTCCCTCCATAAATGCTACATCACGCGCCCTCTGATCGGCGTAACTCTTCTGTCTGGACTGTGCTGTGCAGAGTCTCTTCTGAATCAACTTCACCTTCCCCATAGAATCTCTCACCAGATACATGCCATATAACTTAGCCTTGCTAGGCTCAAACCACTCGACAGGAGAACGACACCGCCTACCATACAAAGCCTCAAATGGAGCTATCTCGATGCTGGACTGATAACTATTATTATACGCAAACTCTGCCAAAGGCAAGAACTGGTCCCACTTACCCCCAAAATCAAGAACACATGCCCTGAGCATATCCTCCAATATCTGTACTGTACGCTCCGACTGGCCATCAGTGTGAGGGTGAAATGCTGAGTTGAGATCTATCTGAATGCCCATCTCACTATGCAATGCTCTCCAGAAGTTCGAGGTGAACTGAGGACCTCGATCTAATATAATTGACACCGGTATACCGTGCAACCGAACTATCTCCCAAATATAAATCTGGGCTAGCCTCTCTGAAGTGTAAGTGGTAGCCACAGGAATGAAATGCGCCGATTTGGTCAATCTATCCACAATGACCCAAATCGCGTCAACCTTCCGCAAAGTCCGAGGCAACCCAACCACGAAATCCATAGTGATGCGCTCCTATTTCCACTAAGGAATGAGCATCTGTTGAAGTAGGCCTCCCGACCTCTGATGCTCGTATTTAACTTGCTGGCAATTGAGGCACCTAGCCACATACTGCACAATGTCTTTCTTCATCCACCTCCACCAGTAATGCTGCTTCAAATCACGATACATCTTCATCGCACCGAGATGAACAGAATACCGTGAACTGTGGGCCTCCTCTAGAATCCTCTTCCTCAGGCCATCAATATTAGGAACACATAAACGGCCCTGGAGTCTCAAAACACCATCCTCGCCCAAAGTAACCTCCTTGGCCCTCCCCTAGGCCACTGTCTCCTGAAGCTCTGCTAAGCATGGATCATCAAACTGCCGGTTCTTAATCTCTCCAAATAACAAAGACTGAGCAACCACATGGGCTAGAACTCGACGAGGCTTCGAAAGGTCTAATCTCACAAGGCGATTAGCCAAGGACTGAATGTCCAAGGCTAGAGGTCTCTTGATGTTTTAGACTTCAATACTACACAATATTATAAGTTAATTGTGCGGTACCCAATTTTTGAGTGTTGTCTAATAAGAAGAACCTGGTTCTTCTTAACCTACAACTTACTACAGTTTGCAGAATAATTAAGCAGTAATAGTAAAGACACAGGGATTTTTACCTGGAAAACACCTGGCTCAAAAGGTGAAAAAACCACGACCTACTCCTCAGTAGGATTTGCTCAAACTCTTCACTAAACACTGAGCCAAAACGGACTTACAAAATAAACTCTTTTGTAATCCTAGGACTAACTTTAATCCTCTTTGTATCAA
>ML299451.1:15130-62118 GCA_005239495.1 Nicotiana undulata | reverse complement strand
CCTGTTTTGCGATCATAATTGTTCTCAATTCCAATAATTTTCTGAGATAAAGACGCTTGCTCCTACCTTCACAAAATCTAAATCATTGATACAGTATTTATATGGTGAAGATGAAAATAATACATATAGTAAAGAATTTATTTAGTTAATTTAAAACCTACAAATAGGATAAAGGAGAGAAAAATAATTATATATAAAGATATAAAAAAATAGAACTTTATATAAACATATGCAACTATTAATTGGATACATATATAACATATACTAGAAATGCATCAGAATATACTCCTCCACACGTGAACTGTTTCATCCTCCTGGATAAAACACGTGATAAAAGATATACATATATATAAGTATTAATTTAAGGGGGAAAAATAATACTAATGTATATAAAAAATAAAAAATCATTTTGGCTTTCAAATTTACAATCGCAGAAGAAAACTTGAAAGAAATTGTGACTACATATGTTCTGTATGTAATAGACTGACTAATTTAAAACCTTATCAGTCATTTGGTCCTGGTTTAAATATAAACCAAAAATTATCTGAGCCAACATTCGAATTGAATCATTAAATGGTTAACCACCCAGTTACTTAGGCATACCGATCACCATGGAGTTGCTCCTTTGTAGGTGACTCTGTTTTTGTAGAGGCCTTCATGAGGTGCTCTGGTTGTACAATAACCTGGATATTGACCAGATTAATTGGTTAAGCATTTAATTATTAAATCTATGTTGGACTTATAAGGCTCCACTGCTTCACCCTCAATGGCTACATGTATGTCACTATAGTTCTGAGTTTAACGTCTCATTACCTGTGGAATTCATCAGTCTATCAAAGTGACAGATGAATGTTGCTCAAAATGTCCTCCAAAGTACAATTTTAGTTTTTGACCATTTACCTTAAACTTGTCACCTCCATTGTTCTGTTGGATTTCGATTGCTCCATATGGAGTAACATTTGTTACAATGTAAGGACTTGTCCACCTTGATTTCAATTTTCATGGGAATAGCCTGAGTCAATTGTTGTAAAGAAACACTTGATCTCCAATTTTAAAATTTTTTTGTCGGATCAAATTGTCATGCCATTTTTTTGTTTTTTCTTTAAAAAGTTTTGCATTTTCATAGGCTTACAACCTCATTTCTTCCAACACAGTAACCTGAAAAAATCTATTTTTACCAGCAGAGGCTAATTCAAAGTTTAATGCTTTTAGTGCCATAAAAGCTTTGTCTTCTAATTAAACTGGCAAATGACAAGCTTTTCCAAAGACTAATTTATATGGGGATGTTCCAATTGGCATTTTGAACGCCGTTCGGTATGCCCATAATGCATCATCTAACTTTAAAGCCCAGTCTTTTCTTGAGATTCCAACCGTTTTTTCAATAATTCTTTTTAACTCGCGGTTGGAAACTTCAACTTGCCCTTGAGTTTGAGAATGATATGGTGTTCCTGTTTTATGAGTTACACCATATTTTGTCAGCAAAGCAGAAAATTATCTATTCATAAAATGAGTCCCTTGGTCACTAATGATGACTCGTGGTGTGCCAAATCTGGTAAAAGTAATTTTTTTTTGAGAAAATTGCACACAGTTCGAGCATCATTTTCCCTTGTGGGGATGACTTCAACCCATCTTGACACATAATGCACAACCACAAGGATATATTCAAAAGAATGAGAAGATGGAAAAGGACCCATATAATATATTCCCCAAACATCAAATATTTCACATACTCGTATTGATTGCAACGGCATCTCATCTCTCTTAGTGATGTTACTTGTTCTCTGACACCTGTCACATTGTGCAACATATGCTCGGGCATCTTTAAAGAGAGTCGGCCAGAAAAATCCAACTTCCAAAACTTTAAAGGCTGTTCGATTTGCTGCATAATGACCTCTAATTGCTCCATCATGACAGTGATATAAGATTTTTTTCATCTCTTCTTCAGGCACACATCTTCTAATGATATTATCTGCACAATTTTTAAACAAGTAATGTTCATCCCAATAATAATACTTTGCATCATATATAAGCTTTTTTCTTTGTTGATAAGAGAGATCTTTAGGTGTCCACTTTCCAACCAAGTAGTTTGCAATATCTGCAAACCAGGGTGGTTGACTCAGAATTGAGTTAACTGAGAAAATGTGTTCATCAAGAAATTATTCCTTTATTTCGCTAGACTCAAGGGGGGAATTTTCTAATCTAGACAAATGGTCAGCTACTTGATTCTCTGTTCCTTTTGTCTTTTATCTCAAGGTCAAATCCTTGTAGAAGTAAAATCCATCTTAACAATCTAGGTCGAGCATCTTTCTTTGCTAAGAGGTATTTTAAAGATGCATGATCAGTAAAAACAGTGACCTTGGTTCCTATCAAATAAGATTGAAACTTATCAAAAGCAAATACTACTGTTAGTAACTCTTTTTCTGTTGTAGCATAATTTAGTTGAGCCTCAGTCATTATTCTACTAGCATAGTAAATGGGAAGAAAGATCTTATCCTTTCTCTGGCCTAAAACAGCTCCAACTGTTGTGTCGCTAGCATCACACATGACCTCAAAAGGTTGATTCCAGTTTGGGGACACAACTACAGGGGCGGTTGATAACTTTTCCTTAAGTGTCTCAAATGCTTTCAAACAATCACCTGAAAAATCAAACTTCATATCTTTCATCAAAAGGTTAGTCAACGGTTTTGAAATCTTTGAAAAGTCTTTTATGACCCGTCTGTAAAAACCTGCATGACTTAGGAAGCTTCTAATGCCTTTAACAGTTGTGGGAGGGGGTAATCCTTCTATAAGATCAATTTTAGTCTTATCAAATTCTATCCCTTTAACAATGATTTTATGTCCTAAAACAATTCCCTCGGTAACCATAAAATGACATTTTCCCAATTAAGAATCAAGTTTGTCTCTTCATATCTCTTAAAAACTAAGGTCTAGTGGTGAAGACAATACTCAAATGTTTTGCCAAAGAGTGTAAAATCATCCATAAAAATTTCAAGAAATTTTTCAGTCATATCAGAAAAAATTACTATCATGCAACGCTGAAATGTAGCAGGGGCGTTGCATAGACCAAATGGCATTCTCCTATATGCATATGTTCCATGAGGACATGTGAAAGTTGTTTTGTCCTGATCCTCAGGTGCAATTGGTGTTTGGTTATACCCTGAATAGCCATCAAGAAAACAATAAAAATCATAACCTGCACTTCTTTCTAACATTTTATCAATAAATGGGAAAGGAAAATGATCTTTTCTAGTCTTTTCTAGTGGCATCATTGAGACGTCTGTAATCAATACATACTCTTCATCCTGTGATAGTTCTGGTACGTATAAGTCCATTACTTTCATTTTTTATTACCGCCATACCTCCTTTCTTTGGTACTACCTAAACAGGGCTTACCCAAGGGCTGTCTGAAATGGGATAAATAATACCTGCCGCCAAAAGCTTTACGATCTCTTTTTTTACTACTTCCTGCATTGCTGGATTCAATCTCCCTTGAGGTTGGACTATTGGCATGTAGCTATCCTCCATGAGAAATTTGTGCGTACAAAAACCTGGACTAATCTCTTTGATATCTTCTATGGTCCATCCCAAGGCTCTTTTGTGTGCTTCCAACACTTCAATCAATTTTTCTTCTTGTCCTGCAGTAAGAGAAGATGAAATAATTACTGGAAATAATTCCTCCTCAAGATAAACATATTTTAAATAAGATGGGAGAACTTTGAGTTCAATTTTTGGTTGAACTTGTTCTGGTTGCATCTCCTCATCTTCTGAATCTTTTTCTAGTATTTCGGCTTCTCTTTTGATGATAAGATCATCATCTTGTATGGTGCCAGATTTGGCCAAACATCTTTCCGTTGCATCTGAAATTAATTGATCATCTTTGAATTTATTTGTAAGATAATTAAGCATGTCAATCGAAAAACACGAAGATGGTGTCTCATCTTCTGAAAATCTTAATATCTTTTGCATATTAAAAATGACTCTTTCTTCATCAACTCTCAAAATTAGTTGTCCTTGATGAACATCTATAATTGCTCTACTTGTGGCAAGAAATGATCTACCCAAAATGATTGGTTCATTAGGACATTCCTTCATTTCAAGTACTATAAAATCTAAAGGGAAAACAAACTTATGTACTCTTACAAGCACATTTTCAATTATTCCCTTAGGTTTTTTAATACTTTGATCTGCAAACTGAAGAGAAACGCATATGTCTTTTATTTCACCAAGATTTAATTTTCTAAAGATAGAAAATGGCATCAAGTTAATTGAAGCTCCAGAATCATAAAGTGCTTTTTCAAAATATACTCCTCCCAAAGTGCATGGAATTATAAAACTACATGGATCACCAAGTTTTTTTTGTGGTAGCTTATTTTGAAGTATAGCACTGCATTTTTCAGTAAGCATCACCACAGAAACTTTTTCCAATTTTCTTTTACTTGGCAAAATTTCTTTTAGGAATTTGGCATAAGAAGGCATTTGCAACAAAGCATCAGTGGAAGGAATATTAATGTGATTTGTTTTAAAATCTCCAAAAACTTTGAAAATTGATCATCAAGCTTTTCTCTTTTCAGTTTTTGTGGAAAAGGAATTTTCACATGGAAATGAGTCAATTTTTCAATATTTTTTTCTTCTTTTTTCTTGACTTTTTTCTCTTCAGATGGTTCAGAGGATATTTCAACATTCTTACCATTGTTTACATGTTGTTCTGACTGGTCTGCATAAGGTTCATCAAGCTCCTTACCTGACCGTAAGGCGATGGCCTTAAGATGTTCCTTTGGATTTTTCTCTGTATTGCTTGGCAAGGGACCTTGAATCTTTTCTGACACAAGAGTTGCCAGTTGTCTTAATTGCATTTCTAGATTTTTGAGGGTTGCACCCTGGCTTTCCATATTTTCATCAGTGACCTTAGTGTACTTATACAAAAGGTCATCAAGACTTGAATGAGCTTGTTGAGGACTTTGTTGATATGGCCCTGCTTGTTGATAAGGTCTATAGTTTGGTTGCCCACGGTTCTGATTCTGGTATCCTGAAGGACCTTGTACTTGTTTCTTCTGGAAGCTTTGAGAGTTATCTGCACCATTTGGATTGCTCCATTGAAGTCCTAGATGCTTTTGTGCCATGAACTCCCAAAAGGGTACGGTTTATGACCGACGGAATGGACATGTTCGTCATTATGATTGTTTGCTTGACATTCATGGTTCATATGGTTTCCTCCACACATGTCACAAGCCTCAGATTGGCCTGGTTGTTGTGTATTCACCTGAAAAGATTCAAACTTTTGTGCCAAAGAAATAATTTACTGCGTTAGTGTATTTAAAGCATAAACCTGATTTACCGTAGCAACCTTCTTGATGATTACACGCTCAGAAGGCCATTGGATGGCATTCTCAGAAATCTCGTTCAACAATTGCAATGCTTCCTCCGCGGTTTTTCCCATTACAGAACCTCCTGCAGTTGCATCTATCATATTTCTAGCAGAGGGTTTTAACCCGTGATAAAAAATATACAGTTGCATGTGTTCAGGAATGTCATGATGTGGACATTTCTTAACATTTCTTTTAATCTTTCCCAAGCTTGATAAACTGACTCGGTGTCAGTCTGCAAGAAATTAGAAATGTATTGTCTTAACTTTGTGGTTTTAGCAGGGAAAAAATATTTGTTTAAAAATTTATGAGTCATTTGGTCCCATGTGGTAATGGAACCTTGTGGCAAACTTCGCAACCAAGTCTTGGCATCTCCTTTTAAAGAAAAAGGAAATAACCTTAACTTGATAGCTTCAGGAGGTACTCCATTATACTTAGTTGTTTCAACAAGTTCGAAAAAGTCAATCAAATGACTGTGTGGATCTTCACTTGCGTCTCCAGTGAAGATGCAAGACTGTTGAATTGTATGAATCAAGTCAGTCAATTTCAAAGTTGTTGGTTGCCACTGGAGGTTTTCTAACACTAGATTCACAGTTGAAGCGGTCAGGTCTAGCATAATCCATAAGGATTCTGTTTGCTGGCCTTGGTGCTACTTCAGCAAACTGATCTTCCACATGGACTGGTGGTTGAATGTCTTCTACTCCCCGATTCTCCATTCCTTCACGAGCTATGCTTTGAGAAGATGATGTTTGTCCTTTCCTGCACAATCGAAGAGATTTTTCAATTTACGGATCATAACTAGCCAACTCTTTTGTACAAGAGCGGGTCATAAACTGCTTTATTTTTTTTTATTTTTTTAAATAACAATAGTTTCTAAAGTAGTACTAGTAGTTAATAAAATAACTAAAGATGTTTTCAAAAATAACAAAAATAGTTAGTGAAAAACAAAAAGGTATGATAATATATTAAGTATAAGTAAGTAGTACTAGTAAATAATAGTAATAAGAAGGAAAGTTAGAATAGTAATTGTAGGTAAAAGTACTAGTAGTATTATACTAAATATACTACATGAAAGCTAATGGTAGAAGTAATAGGAAGAAGTACTTATTAGTAGATAATGATAATAATAATAATAATAATAATAATAATAATAATAATAATAATAATAATAATAATAATAATAATAATAATAATAATAATAATAAATTCTCAAATTAGTAATAAAATATTTAATCTAAAGTAGATGTATGCCAATCCCCGGCAACGACGCCAAAAATTTGACGAGGCCAATGTGTATTGGAATTTTCTGCTCGTACTCTGTCAAATTCTAATATAGTTTAAGATATCGCCCCACAGAGACTGGATAATCTATGCTACAGACTTGTAATATTTTGACTACTATTTGAGAGAATCGACTTGATGAAAAGTGAGTGAGATTTAAAACTTGTTGATTACTTAAACAAAACAAATAACTTTTGAAAGATTTATAAAATAAAAGAAAAAGTTGGGAATCATTGAATTCACTTGATAATATTACTATAATAATCAATTTCTATATTTATTTCTCTAAAGAATAGTTGCTTATTTCTAATACAATTATATTTTGCTCACTAAAAAATAACTGATTAGTAACACTCCGTGAGAATTATGTTAATTAATCAATTTAAGACTAGTGATGTTTAAACCGAAATATTTTTCTTGCTTGAATTGTGCTAAAGAAAAGTAAAAACTTCGTGAGAATATTTTTACTAAGGATCAATAATCTTACCTACAACAATTCCTCTGTGAGAATTAAAACTGAGGCAAGCACGATTACTGGCTTGAAATAATAGTTTACTGAAAAATTACTTTCACACTACTATTTTATTCATCAGTTATCATATATTAATTTTAATCCGCGAGAATTACAAAATTAATATATGAATAACTTAGAGATAAAATATATAGATTTGACGATAGAGTAATTAAAAACCATCATTTCAGCACAGTTTGAAATGTAAATAAAAAGTTTCAAGCCAGGAATATATAAAAACTAAGATAGTATTATAAAATATATCAATCTTCATCAACTATCCCAACAAAAAGAAATTACTCCATTATGGAGTAAGAAAAGCTAAAAAAGATATTTAGAAAACTAGAAATATTTTTACTACAAGAAAAGAAAGAAGATCAAGACTAGTTCTTGTCTTACAAAGATTGGATGATCTTCTTATACAAAGAGAGCTAGCTATTTATAGGAAAAGATGAGTAGCTTTGGTCATGTTCTACTTTTGCGAATGTGAAATTCATATCTGCAAAGTGACATTTGTGTATGTAGATTCCATATATGCAACTATGGCGCTTGTGCTTCACTCTTGACTTCATGAGTTAGTCTTGCAAATGTAGGTTCCATATATGCGAATGTGACCTTTGCAAATATAGATTTCACACGTGCATATATGACTCTTTTTCTTCCATAATTGTCTTTTTCCATAAGCCCATAAGTATATTCCACATTTGCGAATATGAAGATGATGTATGCAACAATGACTTTGCTTCATTCTATTGTCTTTTAGCTTCTTTCCTTCTTTTTCATAATTTCTTTTTCGTGCAAGATTTGTTAGAAAATATGCGAGGATAGGATATTATTATTCATATTTTATTTTAAAAGCTTATTTTTTTTACATATTAAATTACATGAATAATTTATATCCATCATCCTGCCTAATCACCTCCCCCAATACTTCTTAGGTCTGCCCCGACCTCTCCTCAAAACCTGCAATGGTCAACATCTCACACCTCCTAACAGGAGCGTCAATGCTTATCCTCTTAACATGCCCGAACCATCTCATACTCGACTCCCGCCTATTGTCATCCACGGAGGCCACTCTCACTCTGTCCCGAATAACTTCATTCCTACTCTTATCCCTCCTGGTACACCCACACATCCATCTCAACATCCTCATTTCAACTACTTCTGGAGCTCTTGATTGGCCAATACTCCGCCTGATACAATAGGGTCGGTCGAACCACTACTCTGTAAAATTGACCCTTAAGATCTAGCGGCACATTCTTTTCACTAGAACACCGGATACAAGTCTCCACTTCATCCACTGTGCTCCAATACGATGTGTGACATCCTCGTCGATCTCCCTGTTACCCTGTATAATATATCCAAGATACTGAAAACTACTTATCTTGGGGATGACTTGAGTATCGAGATTCACATTCACGTACACTTCAAGGGTCCCGTCACTGAATTTGCACTCCAGGTACTTAGTTTGGTCTTGCTCAACTTGAAACCTTTAGACTCCAAGGTTTGTCTCCAAACCTCCAACCCCGCGTTAACCCCGACTCGTGTCTTGTCTATCAACACTATATCATCTTCAAACAACAAGCACCATGGCACCTCCCATTGGATGTGCCGCATCAGCACGTCCATTGCCAGTGCAAATAAGAACAAGCTAAGAGGCGATCCTTGTTGTAACCCCATCATAACTGAAAAGTGTTCTGAGTCTCCTCCCACAGTCCTCACCCCGAGTCTTAGAACCATTGTACATATCCTTAATTATCCTAGTTTACGCTATCGAGACGCCACTAATCTCTAAGTACCTCCACAAAACCTCCATCGGGACTTTATCGTACGTTTTTTCAAGGTTAATGAACACCATATGACATTTTTCTTGACTTCCACATACTGCTCAACTAGTCTCCTCGTCAAATTGATAGCTTCCATCGTCGAACACCCCAGCATGAATCCGAACTGATTCTCGAAAATTAGACACGCTCCTCCTCACTCTGGCTTCCACCACTCTCTCCTAGACCTTCATATTGTGGCTTAACAATTTTATACCCTTGTAAATATTGTAATTTTGGATATCGCCCTTATTCTTGTACAATGGAACCATCGTACCGCACCTCTATTCCTCGGGCATCCTCCTATCTTAAAAATAACATTAAACAACTCAATAAGCCACTCCAAGCCCGCTCGACCCGTATGGTGAAATTTCATCTTGTCCCGTCACTATACCCGTGCTAATCTTACACATCGCCTTCTCTACCTCGTCTGTCTTAATACACCTACAATACCCAAAATTATGCTGACTCTCAAAGTGCTCGAATTCACCAAACACGATGCTTCTATTCCCCTCCTCGTTCAACAACTTATGAAAATATGTCTGCCATATTCGTCTGATATGTGCCATGTCCATTGATAACTAGAGATTTTACCTTGTTTTACACTCTATCTTGCTTAAGTTTTGGATGCAATTGTACACAAAACAGTCCAAAAGGCTTACGTGTTGTGCTTGTTGCATGGTTTAGCCAAAAAGGATGACAAATAGTCAAATACATGCTCAGAAAGGAGTGAAACTTGCACAAGTACCAAGAACAACCAAAAAGCCAAAGTCAAATTGACCATCGCGGACCGCGGTCCACTTTATGCGGTCCGCGGTGGTGAGATTCAGAGAGTCATTCCCAAGGCAAACATCATCGCGGACTTTTCCAAGGCTAATATCACTGCAGGCCGCGGTCCATTTTACGTGGTCCGCGGTCATGAGATACAGAGACCCCATCACTTGAAGCCCAGAAGACCACCGCGAACCGCGGTGCTTTCTTCGCGGTCCGCGGTGAAATCACCGCGACCGTAGTCCATTTTATGCGGACCGCGGTGGCCAAGTTTAGAGCCTAAATTTGTTGAGCCAAATAGCCTCATCGCGGTCGTGGTCCATTTTGCGCGATCCGCGGTGACCGCGTAGGGGCATTTTTGTCCGGAATTTTTAGCTGAGTATAAATAGTTTCTTTTCTTATTTTTTTAGGTTAAGCTTTGTATCAGACCTATCTTGGGAGCTCGTGGGCGTTTTCCTACAACAAGTTTTTGTAATTTTAGCTAGATTTCAACATTGAATCCTTCAATTTTATTTTATAATTCAATTACATGGGTTTTGCTTCATCTATTTCTTTGATTTCTTCATTGATTATGAGTAGCTAAACCAATTAGCTAGGGTTGTAGCTCAACCCTTGTGTGGGTAATTAATGGGTTCTCTAAATTAGGGCTTAGATATTTATGGGTGATGGATATTTGGGTTGATTTGCGATTTTATTGTTAAAATTAGTGGTTGCAAATACTAATTGGTGCTCAATTGACTTGAGTCCTTCCTGAAAAAAATGACTCGAGTCTAGAAAATCAACCCAACAAGGAATTGGGATGAAATCATGAGAATTGATAGTCCCAATTAACGGGTTAAATCTCGAGAGAGTAAAACCCTACTTGAGCCTAAATTGCTTGTGCAAATTTGATACCCAATTGACCTTGAGAAAGGCAATTAGGGCAACACCACTCAAACTACCGAGAGGTATATAGTGGGTAACAGTGGGCATTGGTTATATCATAATTTCCCGAACAACATATGTGCTTTAGAAATTATAACCCGCTGATTACCCGCCTAGGTAAAAGTCGTAACCCTAGTGCCTTTATCTAATTAGAAAATAACCCAAAAAGACAATAGTTAACTTAATTGAAATTATAGTAGCATAAATCATAATTATAATATAAAACCCCAAAATTATGAGAAGTGTAATCAAGAACACGAAACACTATTAGATTACGTAGAAATTTGTCTCCAAATCATAACTCTCTGTGGAATCGATCCCGACCTTTCGGGTAAAAGTTGCACCTACCTTCATCTTCCTACTTTAATAGTGGGTGAGAGCCGATCATCCATCAATACTTTGTTTTCCTTGTCTTTGATGTACTTCACTTGGTCCAGGTCCCATCATTCCTCTCCCTCGCTTTGGAAAATAAGAATAGCTTCTTGTCCCCCCTTCGCCCTCGAGTTCCTTGTACAGACGTTCAAACGTTGTAGTCTTGGCTGCCGTAACTGCTATTTTCCCCTCTTTCTTTGCCTTCTTATAACATTCCCGATCCTCTTATCCTCCTCGTATGTACTCTCCACAAGCTTCAAATAATACGTTTTTTTGGCATCCACCTTACCTTGAACTTCTCTATTCCATCACCAGTCCCCTTTATGACCCCTAGAGCAACCTTTTGTGACCCCTAAAATATCTCTAGCAGCTTCCCCAATGCAATTGCTGACGTGGCCCACTTCATAGTCGCGTCCTCCCTACTCCTCCAATACCACATTGCCAACAACCTCTCCCCCAGCTCCTGAGTTTTGTCCTTAGTCAAGTTGCCTCACTTGATCCTATGCTGCGTGCACTCTGCCCCCCTCTTTCAACTCCTTTTGATCTCCATGTCCATAACCATAAGTCCATGTTGGGTCGTGTGGTTCTCGCTTGGGATGACCTCCCAATCAGTGCACAAACCTTTATCGCATTTCCTATAGCCACTGAACTTCGAAAGCTGACCAAGTGCTCATCCGTCTTCGGGAAACTCGAGTTGGCTACCACCAAGTCAAAATCTACAGCGAAATCCAATAAACGAGGTACCTTTCTCGTTTCTAACCCGAAATCGAACCCGCCACGCACACCATCATAACCCCTAACACTAGCCCCAATTTTAACGAACTTCGACGACGATTATATACTTACTGTCTATGTGACATTTTTTCTTGCGTTTCATATTTTGGTTAAAAGATTCTCAATTTTTAGAGATCGCACAATGTTGATTGAATTGTTATATTCAAATCCTTACCCCCTGGTTAAATAAATTATAAAGTCAGGCACAAGCCATATGATAAATACAACTACTAGTGATAATAACTAGGTTGTCCAAGTTTTCGGAAAGCCAAAAGTGCATATTTTAAAAAATAAGTATTTATATTAGAGAATAAGGTGTTTGGCCAAGGTTCAAGAAAAAAATACGTACTTTTGAATAGTCGCATAAATTATTGCAGAAGTTGAAAAAAATAGTTTTTTCCTAAAGTATTATTGAATTCTTGGTCAATCATAAGTTATTGCTATAATATTAGCACAAGTAATTTTTAAATTGATTAGTCAAGCATAAACTATCACTCTTTAATTTTTTTTCCAAAAGTATATTCGATAAAAGATAATTTTTAAAAGTTTGACCAAACAAAGTTTTTGACCAAACAAGTTAGAAAAGCCACATCCATATTAAATGATGACATTTTGTTATATTGATTAAACATTTATATGTATTTTTAATTTTACTTTTACATTTTATTAATTAAATAAACCTAAGAAAGCTAATAACTTTTTCATAATATAATTTTTTAAATCTTTTATCTATTCAAACAATAAAAACTAAATCTTTCTATTATTTTCTTTGTATTCTGTATTAAAAATTATATTTTGTAAAAAAATGATAAAATATATATACTATTTACATATACAAACAAAATAACTTCACAAATGAGTTAATCAAACACAATCTTCTAAAGAATGTTTTAAATAAAATTATATTGACAAAGTTAAATTACTTTTCCGAAAAAAGTATCTTAGAAGTTATCCAAAAGATAGTTCATATAGTTCCTTTTCTTTAAGAGGATGCAATTTTTATTTATAGACATTAATAATAAATACAATTTTTTCTCCCCTGCAATAATCTATTGCAGTATGTCTCCTTAAACCCTTTTCGATTACTACTGGTCTCTCTTAAAACCTCTTTTTAGTTTTTTTTTTCTCTTCAACCCTTCACTTCTTCTTCCCCTCTTAAGCCTGGAGAGACCCGCCGTCTCTTTCTTCTGAGTTCTGTTTCCTGCCATGGCTATGGATGGAGAACAGTCACACAAATCTCACCGTTCGCGTCAATCTGGTCCCACCGCCAAGAAAAAATCAAAGTCCGATAAGAAAAAGAAAGGTGCTTCCGACGAAAATCAAAAGCAACATAACCCTAAGGTACTCTTATTCTTTTTTATTTCTTAATTATTTTTTATTCTTATATTGTTATGTGCCTGGTTCGTCAACTCTCTGTGGCTACAAGTCCAAATTTTTTGTTTTGTTAAATTAATAGTAATTACTAGACTTATACTGTAAATGTGTTAGGCATTTGCATTTAATTCGACGGTGAAAGCAAAGAAATTGCAAGCACGAGCTACAGAGAAGGAGCAGAAGAGGCTTCATGTCCCAACAATTGATCGGTCCACTGGAGAACCAGCTCCGTATGTAATTGTAGTGCAGGGACCTCCCAAGGTTGTTGATATCATGTTTTTGTCATACACAGCTTTGGTTAGATGTCAGGTTTCATGTTCTTATGGATTATGCTATTATAGGTTGGGAAGTCACTGCTAATTAAGACTCTTGTGAAGCATTATACGAAGCAAAATTTACCTGAAGTTCGAGGTCCCATCACTATAGTGTCAGGTATGGATTTCCATCAATTTTGCATCCTTTTTCACTGAATGCTTACTTTACTCGAGCCTTGTTCTTAAAACCCGGAAAGCATATTTTGGTTCTTTCCTATGCAGTTTGGCTTTGGTAATATTGGTAATATCTAGAAGTAAGACACGTTTTTGTTTTTGGTCCCAAAATAAGGTGTCAGCTTAATCAATTAGCAAAGTAGCTATACATGCAGTATTGCCATAACCATACTCTATTATAGTTTACTTGGATAACCAAATTCTAGTTTAGTTTACTTGGTTCTTTTGTATTGGAAAATTATCGAATTCATTTGTGAATCTGTAGGTAAGCAGAGACGTTTGCAGTTTATAGAGTGTCCAAATGATATCAATGGAATGATTGATGTGGCAAAGTTTGCGGATTTAGCATTACTTCTCATTGATGGTAGCTATGGCTTTGAAATGGTGAGCTTTTGTTTCTTAAGAATGAAAAAGACGTTATAGGATAATATAAGATTGTTCTAGTGTTCTCTCATTGAGTATGTCGCAACTCCTCTAATCTATGGATGGATTTAGAGTGAGTTAGGTAAGTTTTGATTATGCGCTGATCCTATTATCATTAAGGTAATGTTCTTGAATTTTCTGTCTTTCAAATTTATCCTATCTGTCCCATTTTACTTGACATGCCTTTCCTCATGACATGCAAAAATTATTATACGAGATCATAATACATCATTACTCTATGAATCCTTTACGAGTTTCAAGAATTCAAATCTAAACCATGATATCCACAATGACACCTAATCACATTCAATAACTAGTTTCAATTTTATCTTCTAACACTATCACTTTAATATGCAAGTCAAGCTAACTATTTTATTGCGTGCTTGATCAAAATCTTTCACAGAAAAGCAGAGGGAGTAAGTTTGATTCCTTCACCAACTTAATTTGTTATCTTAAAATTGACATTTGTTGCATCCTTCTGTCTTGGTCACCAAGGGAATGTGGGGGTTATATTCTTTCTCTAGTACCTTTCACATTTACTTATTGGTGATTGCTGCCAACTTCATCGCCTCTAAGAAAAAGGAAAATATTCAGCTGCTATTTTTTTTGTTGGTAGACCTTGTGATTGGTTTAATTATTTTTGCAGGAGACCTTTGAATTCCTTAACATAATGCAAAATCATGGATTTCCTAAAGTTATGGGTGTTCTTACACATCTCGACCAGTTCAAGGATGTTAAGAAGCTTAAAAAGACAAAGCAACGGTTAAAGCATAGATTCTGGACTGAGATATATGACGGAGCTAAATTATTTTATTTGTCTGGTCTTATCCATGGGAAGTAAGTCATTGGCTTCCATATTTGAAAATGACATGTGTAGCATGCAGCAATAATTTAGTGGAATATTTCAATTTAGTATCTGAAACAACTTTTTAAATGTGTAGGTACTCTAAACGTGAAGTGCATAATCTTGCGCGGTTTATCTCTGTCATGAAGTTTCCTCCTTTGTCCTGGCGCATGTCCCATCCTTACATTGTTGTAGATCGATTTGAAGATGTAACTCCTCCCGAGAAAGTGCGGATGGACAGCAAGTGTGACAGGAATGTCATTCTGTACGGTTATCTTCGTGGATGTAATTTGATGAAAGGAGCAAAGGTCTGTGATGTGAATGCTTTATTTCTTTTTTCTTTTCTATTATTTGTCAGAGAATAACCTTTAGTGCTACTTGTCATGTAAAATTGTGGTATCACTAAGAACTGTTTCAAGCAAAAATTCATGTTTCCTTTAAGGTCAATTGCAAGCTATATAGCTGCTGAGAGATCGCATAGCATTATGCCTAAAGTCTTATGAATTCTGGTTGGGTCTATCGGGCTACAAATAGATAAACTCTAAGAGTGACAATACCATGGAGATGGTTCATAGACTTGAAGAAAATCATCACACTTAACATTTGAATGCATATCGTGCATGTAATGGATATAATTGTTGGCACTCCCTCTTTAGTTTGAGAAATTTTTAGAGCGCCTGTAGAGTGTGGACCTTTTGGAATGAAAGGAACAGGAGGTGCTTTGAAGACAAGACTACAACGGTACATATTTTGAAGTATAGGTGCTCACTGTTGTCAAAGGTGAAAAGCTCTTAAAAGTGCTCTATGTTTATTGGGGCTTTAATCAAAACAAACTTAAAGTGTGGGCTTTTAGTAAAAAAAGGCGCAATGAAGGTAAAAAATAAAAATATATATATGTAATTCAAGAACAAAGTAACAAATTTATTCATGATTTTTTCCTTTAGAGCTAATACACTCATTATATTATTATGTTTGTTGTTTAGTGCCACTTGATTCAGGATAAAACTCATGGGCTATGAGGTGCATGTCTTAGTGCCTTACCTTAGGCTGAAGCACAACTTAAGCAACGCGAAGCGCCCTCCCTGAGATTTTCCGAACTTCAGGGCTTAAGCTAAATGAGCCTTGACAACACTGTAGGTGCTTAGCACCTTTGGCTTTTTGGTGTAAACGTGACATCATATATGAGAAGGAAAATATGATATACTCTATCAATCTTTTGCATATATTGTACCAGGAACCTTTTGTAGCGTCCAGCGCTAGCTTAGTGCTTGGCTATTTCAATTGTGAATAATATTTGCTTGTCAATAAAGCTCGTGAATTCTAGTGGTAGATGTTCTAGTAAAGGGGGTACAAATTATGGACCTTTCATAAATCAGAAAAAAATGCCTTTGGGATAAAAACTCAATGACTTGTATAATGACTCATGTGAGGACAGTGGCATTTTATTTTTATCTGGTTGTTTTGTTAAGGTGTTTCAGCTAGTGAGTTAACAGCGTATTTCTCTCTTGTCCATATTCTAAAACTGCTTCATAATATGACCAGGTGCATATTGCTGGTGTTGGTGATTATAGTTTGGCTGGTATAACAGCGTTAGCTGATCCGTGTCCTCTACCATCTGCTGCCAAGAAGAAGGGGCTAAGGGACAAGGAAAAGCTGTTTTATGCCCCCATGTCGGGATTGGGCGATCTTCTCTACGATAAGGATGCTGTGTATATAAACATAAATGATCACTTTGTCCAGTTCTCTAAGGTTGATGAAACAGCTGCTGTTGGGGCTCGCAACGGTACTAATTTGCACTATGTTATTAAGAATCCCAAATTTTCTTTTATTTTCTTTTTTAAATTGAAGAAGTCCAAATTTTCTTAGCTTATGGGAAATTCACATTCCCTTATTAGTTCAGCAAGATGCGCGATATGCTTCAGGATGTCTTCCGATATCTTGAATTTAAGTTTTTACTTCTGCCTTGGTAGTTTGAGTTGATATTTTTGTATATATTACATCATTCTGGAAAAGAGTTTGGTTGGCTGATTAACATTCTTCTTTAGCACCACTCATCATTTAAGAAATGTGTAAGACGGGGGTTTAAATAGAAAACCTGTTTTTCAGCTCTCTTGATGAATGTTATCTCTTTTGTAGAGCATTTTTCCTTGTAGCTTTTAAAATTTGCCAGCTATTACCAATTAATAGGCCTTGAGTGTCATTGCCTTCCTTTGCTTGTTCTGGGTTCCTTCCATTCGATCAGTTACTCATCATAATTTTTGGGTAAACTCTACTTATTATCCGTCAAGCGACTTAATGGGACCAAACTTTGATCATACGTCGACTCTTGTGGTGGTGTGTCTGTGTCGTCCATTTTCCCCAACTTCTTTGTCTGCCTCTCTCTTTATCCCCTGCTCTTGTGTATCATATCGGATCACATAATGGACAATGAAGAAATCTTGACTAGAGCCAAGCTACACCGCTGATCAGATGTGTTAGAAGTTGTTGAGAATTCCTATATGTTATAACAATTGAATATGCCTTTTTACCATTGCTTAGATATCAATAGGATAGGAATGTTCTTTGATAACCTTATGATCAATAGTAGTTTGTTGGATTCTGTGCATTTTTACTTAGCTGTCCAGTTGAAAAGAAAAATTGAATTATGTCACTATCACTTTTCTACCCTGTTATTATGAAAAATATTATATACATTTATCAGACAACGTTAGGTGGATGACAATAGAAACTAATATATGTAAATAATAAAAGAAGAATTGGATTAAGTTAAGCACGAATTTTAACCTTGCATGTATATTAATAAAAAATCTCACTTGTGTCATGCATGGATTTGCGACTAGTTTTCTTAATAATTTTGTCATATCACCTTTTTCCTACATTGCTATATGGTTTTTATCTAGGTCAGGACGGCAAGTCATTTTTCCACTGACCAGTATTATGTTTTTGATCAGGGAAGGACAACGATATTGGCGAGGTTTTAGTTAAATCACTTCAGAACACGAAATATTCGATTGATGAGAAGTTAGAAAATAGTTTTATTTCCCTTTTTGGGAAAAAACCTATTCTTTCCTCAGCAAATTCTGAAGCTGATCAAACTTATGGTTTGGAGCCTGCGGAGCGAGATCAGTCTGGGTTAGAACTCAACAGCGGGGAATCAGATAAAGAAGATGATGTTGAAGATTCGAATGAGTTGGAACAGCTACAGTTAGAGGGAACTCATTCAAGGGATTCAAAGAAGAGAACTTCTGATGATAGCTCGGAGGAAGAAAATACTATTGGATCAGAGAAGCACCCAGGATCTAGTAGTAGTTTCAGGGAACATGTTGATTTCCATGATGGAAGGATGAGAAGAAAAGCTATCTTTGATGATGATAATGATTTTGATGAAAGGGTAAGCCAATGACATTCATGGTCTTGTTCCTGTCCACCCGTTGTACCTCATCTTGTCTATGAGGTGTTTGTGTATTACGGATAAAAATCAAGAAGACTGTACCAGAATATTAAGGAGGAAGAGCGCTACCTAGTACCATGAAAGCTTTTGCCTCCTTTTTCTCTGGTTTGGAGAAATCTAATAAACCTGTTGCCTTCCACCTCTTTAAGAGCCTCTGAGAAGTGTTCCAGGTGTCGGGGTGGGGTGGGGGGTGGGTGGGGGTAAGAGGATCTTTGCTTAGAGAACAGTGCTTTCTAAAGCTCATCAATTACCCTTTCTAATCATTGATGTAAACTTTAGCAGCGTATTGTTGTTCACATGTTATTTAAGATTAATTTGTATAGGTTATTACATCTTCACTTACTGATATGCACTGAACTTAGTAAGTTACTCTCTCGTATATCCTGGTTCAAATTGCGGTGGAATTGGAGTTTGACATGCGTGTATTTGTATTTTTGCTATGTCATTTGATCCCAGGATTATAATGAAGAAGATGACGACGAGGATGAACAGGACGACGAAGCACAAGATGATATAGAGGACACTGATGAGGAAAATGAAGCTTATCAAAATTCCGGGGAAGATGATGATTTCGATACAGATGGTAGGTTTTTGATCTTCATTTAGTGTTGGCATCATCCATTTGGCACTTTAATCTTCATTTAGTATTTGCATCATCCATTGCGCACTTTGATCTTCATTTAATATTTCATCATCCTCTTGGCATTGGAGTAAGTAAAGTTCCTAACTTGCTGTAAAGTAGCTCGTATTCTTTCCAACACTTTCCTAATTACTCCAAATCTTTCATTTGTTACGGGATCCTTTTGTTTTTCTTTTAGTTGGAGAGGACATGGGCAATGCTTCAAGATGGAAAGAGTTCCTGTCGGAAAGGACACGTGAGCGCCAAAATGTTAATCTTATGCAGCTTGTATATGGGGAAACTGAATCCAAGTCAACTACTAAAGCTGGGTCGCAGCAGGGTGGCACTGAAAACGATGATAGTGATACTGAGTTCTTCGTGCCGAAAGGGGAAGGATCTAAGGTTTGTCCTTATACAGCACATCAAATAATAACGCTTTTGGCCCCATGGTAGTTTTGCTTTTGGCCTATGTGATATCCAGCACATTGAGTGTTAAATTAGATGAAATCTGTGTAATTGAATCATCGTTTATATAATTAGAAGTGTGATTTAAGAGTATCTGTTAACTTTAGTCTAAAAGATCGACAAAGGGAAGTTATTATTAATGGCTCAATCATGTGACTGCCATGTCTTTTACCCTGTATTTTGAGGGTTTCTTGATTTAGAAAATTGTTTTAATATCTTTAAATTTGTCATTCCTGCTTTGTTGTTCTTAAGTATACGCAGTGGAAGTATCAAAATGACTTCACTGTAGCAGACATGATAGTCATGTGGAGGGACCAAACCAAACATATCAAAAGATTTAAAGTAATAGACCAAAACTGTATTCATCAATAGTTGAGGGATCAAAGAAATTGCAATCTTCTCAATGCAATTTGTGTAGCTCTTCCACTGTTGTAGTCATTTTTTATTTTACTCCTACCATTTTGGTAGGAGTTGAAATGGGCTGTTTAATTATTGCATCTGTTTATGCAGAAACCAGAAGAGCGGGTGAATGATGATAATATTGATGCCGAGGACTGCTCCAAATTTGTAAATTTTGCAAGTCAAAGTGACTGGAAGAGCGAAGAATCTATTGAAAGCATCCGTGGTCGTTTTGTCAGCAAAGGCTGGTCCAAAGCAGCTCGTGGAGGCGGCTCAAGAGATGTCGATGGTGATGATGATGCTGGTGAGGATGGCGAGGATCTGTTTGGTGATTTTGAAGACTTGGAAACAGGTCAGAAGTATGAGAGCCATGAGATAGGTGATGCTGGAACTGGTGACATGATCCATAGGGATGATGAATCAGCAATTGAGGAGCGTAGGCTAAAGAAGTTAGCACTTCGTTCAAAATTTGATGCTCAATATCCTTTTGTTACTTTCCTTCCTTTTCCTTCCACTCCACCCTTTTATCTTCATTCATCATCAAATAATTTTTGCTGTCCCCTAATTATGATGGGTTTTAGGAACTGTTGTGTGATTTTCTGCTTTGTCATTGTAATTTGTTTTATGAGCTTAACTTCTATGTACATATGGTGGGTCTGATTCGTCCAATGAGGAGGATGAGGATATCAAACCAGACACAAAGTCTCATCGGGGTCAAGCTGATGGAAATGGCTACTATGATAAGGTGAGGTTTTTGTCAATTACAGCCAACCATAAAGCGTGAATACTTTTACTTTGAGTTAATTTTGTCTATTTTCACAGTTGAAGGAGGAGGTAGAGCTTCGGAAACAAGTTAATTTAGCAGCACTGAATGAACTTGATGAGGACACTCGGATAGAGGTAGAAGGTTTCAGAACAGGAACTTATCTTAGACTAGAAGTTCATGATGTCCCCTCTGAGATGGTCGAATATTTTGATCCTTGCCATCCTATTCTTGTTGGAGGTCTAGCACTCGGGGAAGAAAATGTTGGATACATGCAGGTAAAAGCTCCTCTTTGGTTATCTCCAATTCGTTTCGTTTTCCTCTTATTGTTTATTTACCCCGTAAGATGGCTATTCACAATCTTCCATCCAATTGGTATATAAACAGATCAAAGAACTCTTATTCACTTCTTCAGAAGTCTGTCTCACCTTACCAAAAAGAAGTTTGTTTCTCCTCTACAATTTATTTATGAGTAAAACTTGAACATTTTATTATAAGCTGTCAGTTATGAACAGGTTTTATGATGGATTATAAATTGCTAGTCAGAGAGGCCATAGCATAGTTATGGAATTATGAACACTAGAAGAAACACCAGACAGCTCAGATAGGGTCATAAGAGAGAAGTGTAACCTGAAACAATTTTTTGGGAGGCTATCATAGTTTATTTTTAAAATTTTTTTTTTACAGAAAGAAAGCCATTAGTTTGCCCCAGGAAGGACTAGCATGTCCATTAGGTTTGTTTGATTAACAATGTATCTTTTCCTTCCCTGATAGAAAAAGGATATCTTTTGCTGGTAATAAGATATTTACACCTCTTATCAAAATTCTATTATTGACTCTCAGCTAGGTGTAATGCTTTCCTTGGTGGTCCCTGTTACTCAACAGCTTATCTGCAAGTATAAGAGACTGTACTGAAGAAAAAGGAGTGAAAGGCTCTGCCACTGTCAATTATTTTTGCAGTATGCTAGCATGAATCGTGAATAGAAAAACAAAAAATGTTTCTCTTGCACAAAAGACATGATTGTAAATGTTATTGCATCATGGTGTATTTTAGCATTTATCAATGTTAAGGCCTTATATGGTATGTAAATCATAGCGGTAAATGGAAAATCTTAATTGTGGTTTCTGAATGAGTGCCTAGTTGCATTCTGATACTACTGAAAAAAACTGTTCTTTTTCAGGTTCGGCTGAAGCGGCACAGGTGGCACAAGAAAGTGCTGAAGACTAGGGATCCAATTATTGTTTCTATTGGATGGAGGCGCTACCAAACTGTACCTATTTATGCTATTGAGGATCAAAATGGTCGTCATCGTATGCTCAAGTACACTCCTGAACACATGCATTGTCTGGCAATGTTTTGGGGTCCTCTTGTGCCTCCACACACTGGAATGATCGCTGTTCAAAACTTGTCAAACAATCAGGTAAGGTGTCAGTTATAGATGCCTATGATTGCCTTTAAGTACTTGTCAAACAATTAGGTAAGGTGTCAAATTTAGGTGCCTTGGCCTCTTTAATGGAAAGTTGGCTGGAAATGTATTCAGCAAGTACCAAGCTAACCTTGTTATGGTCCATTTCCCATTTTGCCTATCGATAGAAATTTTAACATTACAAGTCTAGCAATGCAAGCGCCCCTAGGTCTTTGATTTAATGGTACACGTATAATGCGATGGTGTGGGTTAGGCGCATGCCACGGGTTCGAGCACTGCCATAGACAAAAGCTTGGTATTTAAGTGAAGAAAGATGGAGAGGGTGGGCCAAACCTTGCGCTACTGGCCCTCGAGGATTTCTCCTTGATAAAAAAAAGGTCTAGCAAAACAAGCCTAACCAGTGTCCTCAAACTAATTGGGAACCATATGTTTAACCATAGATGGAAGAATCATCCATGAGTACAGATTCATTTGTCTTCACTCGATTGTAGTCTACTATAAATACTTATTGCATGATTTGCTTAACATTTAACTGCCTCAGTTTATCTCATTGCTTCATGCTTGGCCTTTTTCCTGCAATCTCCTAAATATGCCTTGGTCTTCTTTCTTGCAATCTCTTAATTTACTAACTTAGGTTTGTAAGTTTACCATGATTGATAGTGCTCTACTCTGTCATAAAGGCTTGAAGTCCTTTTCTGCTATTTGCTTATATTTGATACGTATAAAATTGTCATTTTCACATCTTAGTCTCTTAACTACCTCTTTGATTATTCATTAGCACTATCCAAGAAAAACTTTCACCTCATGGTAGATAAGTTTCCCGTCTTTTGAGAAGCTCCCTCCACTAGAGAGTTGTTTGGTTCCGTAGCTTGAAAAACTTATGGGTCTCATGTTCTAGAAGTGATAACATAATTTATATGGTCATATTCTGTAGTTGTGCACTCATCACCTGGCCCATCTATTTGGATTAGTATTTTGCATCATCTCACAACTCCCTCCACTTAAGAGTTCCTTAGTTCTGGAGCTTGGACAACTTGTGGGGTCTCATGGTCTAGAGGTGATGTTTTACTTTTACTTGAAACTTTGGGAATGTAACATAATGTGCAATGTGTGTAAAGCTGTCCTTGGCTGATAGATTTATGCATAGTGAAAGGAGTATAGTAATTCTGGTAAGGATCTGATGCTGTTAATGCTAGGATGTTTTTCATGTTCTGATTTTCTTCTTTGATTGTATATGAAGTTAAGTGTTGTCAGGCTCCTTTTCAGTTCTTTAGAAGAACTTGGTAAATATTGTAAAGTTTGAAGAGCTTACAAATACATAGTGAGGCAATTTTATAATTAATAACTGAGAGAAGCTTTATCAATAAACAATCCTATGCTATGTCAAAGAACAAATTCCTTTCTTTTCTAACTTCTGGTTACTTTTTGCTGAATTGGGGATGGGGAGCAGAGAGAGGGGGTGGGAGATCTGCAGTCAATTTGTTTCTGCAATACAGTTTGATCTTGCCTCTGTGCTGATTGTTCTACCTTTGTCGTCTTTATGTCTTTTCAGGCATCCTTTAGAATCACTGCCACTGCAACTGTGCTAGAGTTCAACCATGCAGCCCGAATAGTAAAAAAGATCAAGTTAGTTGGTTACCCATGTAAGATATTCAAGAAGACAGCACTTATCAAGGACATGTTCACTTCAGATCTTGAAATAGCTAGGTTTCAAGGTGCAGCTGTTCGAACTGTTAGTGGAATTCGCGGGCAAGTGAAAAAGGTAGTTTCCCACTTTGAGTATCATTTGAGTGCTGTCTCACTTTGCTTCTTGGTTTTCTAGCAATGTATGCTCGTGCTTGACTGTAAATTGACAGGACTTATTTTCATAAAACAAGCTGGGAAGAATATATTTTCTAGTTACTTCCTCTAGATGGGTTGCTCTGATGGTAAGCACCCTCCACTTCCAACCAAGAGGTTGTGAGTTCGAGTCACCCCAAGAGCAAGGTGGGGAGTTCTCGGAGGGAAGGATGCCGAGGGCCTATTGGAAACAGCCTCTCTACCCTAGGGTAGGAGTAAGGTTTGCGTACACACTACCCTCCCCAGACCCCACTTGTGGGATTATATACTGGGTTGTTGTTGTTGTTACTTCCTCTAGATACCAGCTTTTCATGTTCGCTCCCTCTTTTTCTGTAAATATTTAACCACCATCAAGCAATCTGGGATTAATCTTTTTTACTATTTTTAAATGTTACCTTCTCAAAAAAATCTTTTTTACTCTTTTCTGGGATCAACACAATTTAAAGAAATTGCACCCTGATGGTGTTGGAGAAATTTTGATCAGAGGAATAAACAGTATGAAATGTTACTTTGGAGATTCTGACCACTTCTGATTGAAAGAACAGAATAATTACACGTGTTGACTTGTTGAGACAAAAAATATTTAGTATTTGAATATTCTAACAAAGCACGGACTTACGCACATGACGAAGATAAATTTGTTGAAAAGAAAAAGGCGCAATGTGGGGTAACCAGGGGGAGAAGGGGACTTCATCCATGGTTACCTGCTCTGCTTTTTATTCGAGGTTTGTCCTGGACTCTCTTCTCTCGATACCCATGGGCTCCATGGAGCATTAGTTTGCGGTCCTTGTAAATTCTAGCATAGACCTGGTATTTTCTTAACAGTATTTGTCACATTGTTTGGAGGATGATGATTAGGGTGCTATATCTAAAAGTTGTACATGTTGCAAAGTGATTCCAGCACAAAAGATTGTGGAGATGTAGTTGGAGTAGTTCTTCGTGTTTAGGGGTTGGTTTAATCTTGTTTCCTGAATCTTTTCCCTACTTGCTCTGTTGGTGTTAATCTTAGGCTGCTAAAGAAGAGATCGGTAACCAACCCAAGAAGAAGGGTGGTAATGCCAAAGAAGGCATTGCTAGATGCACATTTGAGGATAAGATCCTCATGAGTGACATCGTTTTCTTGCGTGCTTGGACTCAAGTTGAAGTTCCTAGCTTCTACAATCCGTTGACAACAGCATTACAGCCTCGCGACAAAACTTGGCAAGGAATGAAAACGGTTGCTGAATTAAGAAGAGAGCATAATCTGCCAGTGCCTTTCAACAAGGATTCATTATATAAGGTGAAACAAGTTATTTCAGGCGTTAATAACTTCTTAATTACATTCAAAGTCTTTCTGTTGCGTTTTTTTCCTGCTGACAGATGCCTCTCTGCCTTTCTTGTTGTTTGATGCTGCAGCCAATTGAACGAAAGCTGAAAAAGTTCAACCCCTTGGTAATTCCCAAAGCGTTACAGAAAGATCTCCCCTTTGCCTCTAAGCCCAAGGATACTCCAGCTCGGAAGCGACCACCATTGGAAGGTCGGAGGGCTGTGGTGATGGAACCTCATGAGCGTAAAGTTCTTGCTAATATTCAACATCTTAGACTCATTCAGCATGAGAAGGTATTTTCTCGCCCAACTGAAGCAGTGAACGCCTGGTTTCACTACTAGTACTTTTGTGGGTGTGTAGGTTGTGGTCACTTGTCAATTAATACCAGCAATGAGCTCTTAAAGAGTTATTTGGGTAACGCGCCCATAAGTGACAGTTCTCGTAGCCTCTCTGCCATGCCAATTTTTACTGTCAGTCAAAGCTTACATCTATTTGGATATGCGGAGGTGTATGTTTCCCATTGTTTTAAATGCATTTTGCAGATGAAAAAGCGCAAGCTCAAAGAAGGAGAGAAGAAGAAAGCACTTGAAGCAGAAAGGATCAAGGAAGAGCAACTCTCAAAGAAGCGACGGAGAGAAGAGAGACGAGAAAGGTACCGTGTGCAGGATAAACTGAAGAAAGCCCGCAGGGAATAGGGTCTTAGTACTCCATAGACTGCCTGATACAGTCTGTCTACCCAGATAATTGGGTCAATCTTGCTGGAAGAACTGAAAGCTTGGTTGATTCCCAAACATGGATCGGTATCATTTAACTTTGCATCATCAGTGGCGGCATGTTGTCATGAGCAAGATATAAGATGCGACTTCAACGTGTTTGGCCAACCAGTGGATCTCTTGCTATCCTTGGACCTCAGCCTCGTCGTGTACCATGAAATATTGGCCAGATTTTTGTAGCTTAGGGGAAGTACTAATATATTATCATAAATCTGTAGAAGATGTAATAGTGGCATGAATATGCAATTTAATGCTTCCTAAATCTGTTGCTCCTATTCTCCTCTTTAATGTTTATGAAGTGGCACCTTAGTGCTTTATTCATTGGCTTCTCCTTATGTAGCTAACAGTTCAACTCTATCACATGTTACTAATATTACGAGCTTATTGGCAAGGCTAAGATTGGCTAGAATTCAATATTCGGTTCCATTGGTTTAAGGTAATAATTTGTACTATTTGTTATTCCATTAGTTTCATTTTAATCCCCTTTTCTTCTTTATTCTTTTTAAAAAGAAGAGTTAATACCCTCAAATGGGCCCAGCAGCTAATTAGCCCCCTTTTTTAAAACTTATATTTTCTCATCTTTTTTCTTATATTACACCTTTCTTCTCCATTTTTCTTTTACCTTTTTTCTCCATTTCTTCATCTTAATCCATTTGAAATTCTCTATCTCTTGTTATTATTGAGTTTATTTCTTATCTTTCTTGTTTTATCCATCCTTCATTCTTACCCAAATTTATTAGAAAGAAGGATCACAAAATTCCCAACAAAAAGGAAAATGTATAAATCTTTTTTAACAAAACAAATTACTAATAACAAGGCAAGAAGAGATTAGGACAACAGATTTAATATTTAAATACTTACTAGTCTTCTTTGTTTCTATTCTTCTTCTTCTTCTTTTTCTTCTCTATCTTTATTTACGGACAAAAATCACAAATCTCGACAAACAATCACAAAACCCTAGATTTTATTCTGATTTCGAATAACAACAACAATAGATAGAGAATGGTAGAAACCGTGATCAATGAAGAGAATCGCTACTTAGAGAAGTGTCTCTCATAAGAGACCGTACTTTGAGAGGAGTAATGACGGACTGTGCAACAAAATCTCTTTTTTTATTTTTTCACGTAATTAGATTAAAGTATATTAGTTAAGCATGTTTTTAAGGTTAACGTAATTAAAATATCCACGTGGATTGCCACATGACAAGTTTTAAAAATTAATTAGAGAGTGTATCACACACACTACTAAGAATGAGACGTTTTTTTTTATTACAACAACAACAACAACAACAACAAACCCAGTTTGATCCCAATATGTGGGATCCGGGGAGGGTAGTCTGTGCGCAGACCTTACTCCTACCTAATGCAGGTAGAGAGGCTATTTCCAATAGACCCTCGGCTCAGGAAGGGCAAGAAGAAGAGGGAAGGAAAAAAAAGTATCCAATAATAGCAACATGGAATACAATACCTGAGGCGAACAAAATCACATACCGTAATAAAAAATTAAGAATATGAAGGAAAATGCATGTTGCTAAGCCTATCGGTGACCACTATAAACTACCTACTAACCTTCTACCTTAATCCTCGACCTCCACACCCTCCTATCAAGTGTCATGTCCTCAGTGAGCTGAAGTAGAGCCAAGTACTGCCTAATCACTTCTCCCCAGTACTTCTTAGGCCTACCTCGACCCCTTCTCAAACTCTCCATGGGCAACCTTTCACACATCATGGGCATCAATGCTTCTTCTCCTAACGTGTCCGAACCATCTCAACCGCGACTCCCGCATCTTGTCCTCCACGGAGGCTATTCCCACTCTGTCCCCAATAGCTTCATTCTTAATCCTATCTCGCCTGGTATACCCACACATCAATCTCAACATCCTCATCTCTGCTACTCTCATCTTTTGCACTGGGAGTTCTTGACCGGCCAATACTCAGCCCCATATAGCATAGCGGGTCGAACCACCACTCGATAAAACTTACCCTTAAATCTTAACGGCACATTCCTATCACATAGAACACCGAACGCGAGCCTCCACTTCATCCACCCCGCTCTAATCGTTGTGTGACATCTTCGTCAATCTCCCCGTTACCCTGGATAATAGACCCGAGATACTTAAAACTCGCTCTCTTGGGGATAACTTGAGCATCAAGCTTAACCTCTACGTCTGCATCATGGGTCTCACTGAATTTGCACTCCAAGTATTCTGTCTTGGTTCTACTCAGTTTGAAACCTTTAGACTCCAAGGTTTGTCTCCAAACCTCCAACCTCTCATTAACTCCGCTATGCGTCTCGCCAATCAACACTATATCATCGGCAAATAGCATGCACCAAGGAACCTCCCCTTGGATGTGACGTGGCAGTACATCCATCGCCAAGGCAAACAAAAATGGGCTAAGAGTCGATTCCTGCTGCAACCCCATCACGACAGGGAAATGGTCCGAGTCACCATCCACAGTCCTCACCCGAGTCTTAGCATCATCATACATATCCTTAATCACCCTAATGTACGCTACCGAAACGCCGCTAACCTCCAAACACCTCCACAAGACCTCCCTTGGAACTTTATCATATTCCTTCTCAAGGTAAATAAACACCATATGCAAATCCTTCTTCCTTTCCCTGTACTGCTCCACTAATCTCCTTACCAGATGAATCGCTTCCGTAGTCGAATGCCCCGGCATGAATCCAAACTGATTCTCGGAAATAGACACGCACCCCCTCACCCCGGCCTCCACCACTCTCTCCCAAACCTTCATAGTGTGACTCAATAACTTGATACCCTTATAATTGTTGCAATTCTGGATATCACTCTTGTTCTTGTAAAGCAAAACCATCGTACTCTACCTCCATTCTTCAGGCATCTTCTTTGCCTTAAAAATAACATTAAACAGCCTAGTGAGCCACTCCAAACTTGCCCGCCCCACGCTATTCCAGAATTCCACCGGGATTTCGTCTGGCCTCGTTGCTCTTCCCCTGCACATCTTACGCATCGCTCCTTCCAAACTTCTCTACCGTAATCAGCCTACAGCACCCAAAATCCCATCGACTCTCGGAGTGCTCCAAATCACCCGACACAATGTGTCTATCCCCCTCCTTATTCAACAGTTTATGGAAGTATGTCTTCCATCTTCTCCTAATAAGTGCCTCGTCTATCAACACTTTACCATCCTCGTCCTTGATGCACTTGACTTGGTCTAAGTCACGTGCTTTCCTCTCCCTCACCTTGGCCAACCGGTACAACCTCTTGTCCCCACCTTTGCCCTCGAGCTCCTCATACAAACGAGCAAATGTTGCGTTCTTAGCCGTCGTAACTGCTAACTTTGTCTCTTTCTTTGCCTTTATGTAACACTCCCGATAAGTCCTTTTTTCCTTCTCGTTTGTACTCTCTACTAGCTTCAAATAAGCAGATTTCTTAGCTTCCAATTTACCTTGAACCTCTCCATTCCACCACCAGTCCCCTTTATGACCCCAGGAGAATCTTTCGTGACCCCTAAGACCTCTCTAGCAGCTACCCTAATGCAATCCGCAGTCATGGACCACATATTAGACGCGTCCCCTATACTCATCCAGGCCCTCATAGCCAACAACTTCTCCCCTAACTCCTGAGCTTTGTCCTTGGTCAAGTTACCACACTTGATCTTAGGTTGCCTGCACCCCGAACTCTTCCTCCTACTCCTCTTGATCTCCAGGTCCATAACTAGGAGCCTATGCAGAGTCGTGAGGTGCTCACTCGGGATGACCTTGTTAGTGCACATACCTTTATCGCATTTCCTGTAGAGAAGATAATCAATCTGAGTCTTCCCCATTGAATTTCGGAAAGTGACTAGGTGCTCTTCCCTCTTCGTGAAACTCGAGTTAACTATAACCAAATCAAAAGCTCTAGCAAACTCCAACAGTGAATTACCTCCCTCATTCCTATCCCCAAAACCGTACCCGCCATGCACATCAACATAACCCCTAGAACTAGCCCCAATATGACCATTGAAATCTACGCCAATGAACAACTTATCTGTGTGGGGGACACTACGCACCATCTCATCCAAATCATCCCAAAATTGCTTCTTGACCTCCTGGTTCAAACCTACCTGAGGAGCGTATGCACTAATCACATTTACAGTAAACCCACCAACTACCAACTTAATACTCATGAACCTATCATTTACCCTCATAACCTCAACCACGAGCTCCCTGAGGTCCCTGTCTACTAAAATACCTATCTCATTCTCGCCCCCAGCGCTCCCTAAGTACCATAATTTAAACCCGTCTATATCTCGTGCCCTATTACCCTTCCATCTAGTCTCCTGTAGGGGTGGGCATAGTTTGGGCAAACCCGAAATCCGATTTTTTTGGATTTTTGGTTTGGATATTTGGATTATAGATTGGAGTTCGGATTTTATTTTTAGAAATTTTGGATTTTGGATTTTGGACTTCGAAATTTCGGATATCCGAAAATCCAAATTTTTTAAACCTTATATTTAGCCTTACCAGTTAGACATTAGCCCATTACGACATTACCCATATACATACCTAATACTAATAAATCTAAATCTCCAATAGTATCATGCCTATTAAACATTAGCCGGTATATTCAATTAGTAAGTCCAATATGGGATTCTCTACCAAATCAAATATAATATAGGGTAAGGCATTAGCCCGTATATTCAATTAGTAAGTCCAATATGAGATTCTCTACCAAATCAAATATAATATAAGGTTTTTTTTTCTTTCACGTCTCACTCACACAGCCACACTATACGTGCGTTTGTAAACATCGAAGAGTCAAGGCCGAAGTTGACTATAGATTGAATTTTGAGGTCACCTTTCCCGGTTAATCTTTTAATTTATAATAGTATAATTTGAAACAGTGTGATGTATTGCATATTCGGGACCTTTTTTTCGAAATGGCATTATATAGAATCGATAAGATATCAAAAACTAAAGCATCTTTTGATTACCATCTTTCTACTTCATTTAAATCATTATTTTTATGTAGAGTATTTTCTATAAGCTCAACTTATAGGCTTAAAAGCCAGAACCGAAAAACCGAAGAGTCAATCCGATTAATCTAAAACCGAATTTAAATAATCCGATCCAATCCGAAATTATTTGGATTGGATTTGGATTGTAATTTCTTCAATCCGAAAACTAAAAATCCAAACTGCAATTTCATATTCAATACGAACTGCCCGAACGCCCATCCCTAGTCTCCTGAACACACACTATGTCGATCTTCCTCTTCTGAAGAATCTTAGCTAATTCTATAGACTTCCCTGTCAACGTCCCAATGTTCTAAGACCCAATTCTCAACCTAGAGGCTTTCCTACCCCCCTTCCCACGCTTGGACCCCACCCCTAGCCCCGCTCGAGGACATGACCTTACTCTCACATCGTTCACTACCACCACTAGAAGCAAAAGGTATTAGGTAAACACTACCACTAAGAACCAAAAACAGGAACAAAGGACTACAAGCTACGAACCCGAGGGCTAAAGACAACTCAAAGGAGTGACTACGAGAATAAAAACGCGAGCAGGCACTAGAACAATGGATCTACCACGTCTACGAAATTACCCCTATGCAAACAGAGAACTAAAATGAATAGATGAAACCTTAAGCTTAAAACACTAATAGAAAAAATAGAAAAAACAGTTAATCCAATCAAAAAGCACGGCAAGGCAACAGTAAATAGATATGTGCATATATAATTCAAGAAAGATGGAACCTGGATCACAGTCTGAGATGTCCGGACGCGCTTCCAAATCCGCTGGCTGCTGCTGCTCCGATGGATGCCGAAAAGTCTGGTGCTCCGATGAACTTTCAATCGAAAAACCGATAAATCTCCAGAAGAAAGAACGAACTTTGCCGGAAAATCAATCCGATCAACAACAATTCTTCAACGGATTTGATCTCCGACTAATTGGACGACAGCTGTGCTATCCTTAATTCAAAATTTAAAATGCTTACAATTGTTCGGATGCAAACTGAAATAAAGAAATCCGGCGACTGGAAGTATCGTCAATCACCAGATCTTGTTTGTTGTTGATCGGAATTCGATCGAAAAAAAATTCGATCAAAACGATAGTTTTCTCTCCAATATTTCAGATGAATACCAAATTTAAAATCCAAATTAGTATAACGAAGACAATGCTCAACCAAATTGATTCTTGAATTGGAAAAGAACATAAAACGATGAGTTTGTTGAGTAAGTCACTTTCCGTCAATACAACCCTATGAGCTTCAAAAGTAAGCAAACACGCCCAGTGGGACTCGAATCTTTTTAGCCGGAAGTATCGTCGGATAATTGCGTACAAAAATTTCGAATTGTTACCGGATTTGATCTCCGACTAATCGGACGGCAGCTGTACTGTCCTTAATTCAAAATTTAAAATGCTTACAATTGTTCGGATGCAAACTGAAACAAAGAAATCCGGCGACTGAAATAAAACAGACGGAGGGTTTTATTATGAAGGGGAATATAGTTCCGGGAGGTTTCGGAGACATGCTATAGTTTAGGTAGAAAACTCATAAATATTATATAGTTTAGACGGGTTTGAGGGTATTAGCTCAAAAAAGAATGATAAGTATTCTTTTATATTTTGAAACTTTAATTTAAAATTTTCATTTTATAGATGTCACAATATGTTTAGATAGGAAGTTCTAATAATACTTATTATATGTGACAAAAATCTTACTTTCTTTTTCAATTTGGTTTCCGATCAAATATTGTCATACAAAAAGCCCTCGAATAAACAGAGGTATTATATAAGAAGAAGAAATATCGTTTTTTTTTAAATTGAGGTATTATATAAATAGGATAATTTGAGCACCATACAAGGAAGAAAGCCGTTATAGATAATGATAACTCTCTCTCTTCCCTCTCCCGCCAAACTCATCCCTCCTTCCACCCAAAACCTCACATCCCTTCAAATTCACAGAAGAAACCCTAATTTCGAAGCTCTGAAAGATCGTTTGATTCGACAAGCCAATGTTGGAAACCTCAAGCAAGCAATCTCGACCCTTGATCACATTTCCCAAATGGGTTTTACCCCTGACCTCACCTCCTATACAGTTCTTCTCAAATCTTGCATCAGAACTCGAAATTTCCAGCTCGGTGAACTTCTACACTCTAAACTCAATGACTTATCACTAGAACCCGACACAATTGTTCTTAACTCGTTGATAAGTTTATATGCTAAAATGGGTAACTGGGAAACTGCTAAAAAGATTTTCGAGAACATGGGGGAGAAGAGAGATTTAGTCTCTTGGAGTGCTATGATATCTTGTTTCGCGCATTGTGGTATGGAGTTAGAAGCTGTGCTTACTTTCTTTGATATGGTGGAGTTTGGGGAGTACCCGAATCAGTTCTGCTTCTCTGCAGTGATTCAGGCGTGTTGTAGCGGAGAGTTTGGGTGGATTGGGTTGGTGATATTTGGGTTTGTGGTTAAAACTGGGTATTTTGAGTCTGATATTTGTGTTGGTTGTGCACTGATTGATTTGTTTGCCAAAGGGTTTTGTGACTTGAGGTCAGCTAAGCAAGTGTTTGATAGGATGCCTGAGAGGAATCTTGTCACGTGGACTTTGATGATTACTAGATTCTCTCAACTTGGTGCTGACAGGGATGCTGTTAGGCTATTCTTGGAAATGGTTTCTGAAGGATTTGTTCCTGATAGGTTTACGTTTAGTGGTGTTTTATCGGCTTGTGCTCAGCTGGGACTGTCTCCGTTTGGGAGACAACTGCATGGTTGGGTGGTTAAGTCTAGGTTGTCTTCCGATGTTTGTGTTGGGTGCAGTTTGGTGGACATGTATGCAAAGTGTACAATGGATGGCTCTATGAACGATTCAAGAAAGGTTTTTGATCAGATGGCTGATCATAATGTCATGTCTTGGACTGCTATTATTACAGGATATGTGCAAAGCGGATGCTATGATATGGAGGCCATTAAGTTGTACTGTAGAATGATAGAAGGTCCAGTTAAACCGAACCATTTTACATTTTCTAGTCTTTTAAAGGCATGTGGAAATCTTTCAAATCCTGCTATAGGCGAACAGATCTATAATCATGCAGTGAAATTAGGTCTTGCATCTGTGAACTGTGTAGCGAATTCGCTAATTAGCATGTATGCCAAGTCTGGTAGGATGGAAGAAGCCCGAAAAGCTTTTGAACTTCTGTTTGAGAAGAATTTGGTATCTTATAACACAATAGTTGATGGATATTCAAAGAATCTGGATTCCGCAGAAGCTTTTGAACTTTTCAGCCAGATAGACTCTGAAGTTGGGGTTGATGCTTTCACGTTTGCTAGTTTGTTGAGTGGAGCTGCAAGTATAGGTGCAGTTGGAAAGGGAGAGCAAATCCATGCTCGGGTCTTGAAAGCAGGGATCCAGTCCAACCAATCTGTCTGCAATGCTTTGATATCTATGTATTCTAGATGCGGTAACATAAAGGCTGCTTCTCAAGTTTTTGAAAGAATGGAAGATAGAAATGTAATATCTTGGACTTCAATTATAACAGGTTTTGCGAAACATGGTTTTGCCCATAGAGCTCTGGAATTGTTCAATCAAATGCTTGGGGCTGGTATAAAACCAAATGAGATCACGTACATTGCTGTTTTATCAGCTTGTAGCCATGTTGGTTTAGTTGAGGAGGGATGGAAGTATTTTGATTCAATGTCCAAAGATCACAGGATAACACCTAGGATGGAACATTATGCATGCATGGTTGATTTGTTAAGCCGATCAGGCTCTCTTGAAAAGGCTGTTCAGTTTATTAACTCACTGCCCTTGAATGTCGATGCTCTTGTTTGGCGCACCTTGCTTGGTGCATGCCAGGTGCATGGAAATTTACAACTGGGGAAGTACGCTGCAGAAATGATTCTTGAACAGGAGCCAAATGATCCAGCAGCACACGTCTTGCTATCTAACTTGTATGCTTCGAGGGGTGAATGGGAGGAGGTAGCAAAGATCAGAAAAGACATGAAAGAAAAGAGATTGGTGAAGGAAGCTGGATGTAGTTGGATAGAAGCTGAAAATAGTGTCCACAGGTTTTATGTAGGCGACACAAATCATCCTAGAGCAAAGGAGATATATGAAAAACTAGATAAAGTGGCACTTAAAATAAAGGAGATTGGCTATGTACCCAACACAGACTTGGTGCTTCACGAGGTGGAGGATGAACAAAAGGAGCAATATCTTTTCCAGCACAGTGAGAAAATTGCTTTGGCGTTTGGTCTTATTAGCACATCCAAGTCAAAGCCCATCAGAATATTCAAAAATCTTCGAGTATGTGGAGATTGCCATAATGCTATGAAGTTTATATCAGTAGCGGAGGGAAGAGAAATAATTGTTAGAGATTCTAATCGTTTTCACCATATTAAAGATGGACTCTGCTCCTGCAAGGACTATTGGTGAAAGTCTTTTATTGTCAATTATGGTCTTATTGGCACGTCCAAACCAACGTAGCAAACATGACTAGAATACTAAAGATTATGCTAGTATGTTGCAACTTACAGATGTGCATAGTGCTATAAAACATGTATCTGTAATCATGTAGAGAAGTACAGAATGAAACCATATGATTTGCACATTCATTTTTATGTTGTATTTTGTATACCCCAGCTGGCATTATGTAATGAGAAAAAAGTTGTGAAAATTTCAGTAACTAGAGAATTGGAGTATGATCATAAGGAGCACCATTGAAGAAGTTCTGAAGAAAACACCCGTACTTCATGTACCATAGGTTGTCTGATGTCTGATTTTCAGCAACATACTTCTTTTGTCTGGTTTTTATCTAGTCGAGAGAGAGATGAGTTACTGTCTCATTTGTTATTAAACATATCTGAGCAAAAAATGTGAATATGTCAGTATACCAGCCGAAGCAAAAAAGATCAAGCTCGTTGGTTTCCCAAATAAATTCAGCAAGCAAAGTCAGTCAAACCTTATCAGTTGACAGTAATGTATGTCGATATCTATTTTGGTTTCTGCTTGTGTTTAATCTCCTGATATCTGTTGTACTGAAATTGGCTTATTATCCATCTAGGTTCCGTTTGATATTAATCCAAAAAGTAAAAGAAGTAGTTAATCTGAATCCAAACCAAACTGATAACAAGTTCTGCTTTTGACGCACAAATATTTGTTACTATAAAAGTTCTGCAAACGTTATGTTTATAGTTTATTTTTTTTTTCCTGATGACTTTGACATCTGATTTTATAGAGGCTTTTTTTGTATAGAAATGCACACAATGTGCTGAAAACCATTACATTTTTGTTTGCCTGTTGCTTTTCTTTGGAGATAGGGGCAATGTCAAACTCAATTATCATAAGTCAACTTACAGATTTTGGCATTGTAAAAAGAACAAAGAAAATGCCCCCATTTCTTTGTTCTGTTTATTGTTTAGAAATAGTCAAATCTTTAACTAATTTGTGCTATCCCTCTTTAATATACTTTTATTGAGTATTTCTTATTTAAATTGTTTTGTCACCAGATAATGCCTCCCACTTTGTACTGATCAAGTCCTTTTTTGTACTTTGCTCTCTTCTTAGTGGGTAACCATGAAGCTATTACATTAATGTCCAAAAGTATGTCACATTGCCTATAAAAACCAGAGCTCTCTACTCAAATATGCAAGACAAGTCTTAGTTCTATCCTTCCCTTTTCCAGCAAATCAAAATGACAAGCTTAGGGAAGTTGGGCCAATGGTCCTTACTAACAGCTGCTTTGGCAATTTGCTTAGTAGCCACTACTGTTGTTGCTGATTACTCTTATGGTTATACTTCTCCTTCACCTTCTTACAACTCTAAGAAGTACTACAAATCACCATCTCCATCCAAGTATGATGTATCCACTCCTTACTACAAGAAACCTGCTGCACATTCTCCATCACACTACTACAAATCTCCAGCACCTTCGAAGCACGGCTATTACAAGTCGCCATCGCCAATAAAATATTACAAATCGCACTTGCCAAAAAAATATTACAAGTCGCATGCTCCTTCAAAGCATTACTATAAGTCACCCGTTGTAGTAAAATATTACAAGTCGCATGCTCCTTCAAAGCATTACTATAAGTCAGCCGTTGTAGTGAAATATTACAAGTCACCTGCTCCCGCAAAGCATTACTACAAGTCGCATGTTCCATCAAAACACTACTACAAGTCACCATCTCCTTCAAAGCATTACTATAAGTCACCTGTTGTAACAAAGTATTACAAGTCACCCACTCCTTCAAAGAATTACTACAAGTCACCTGTTCCTTCAAAGAATTACTATAAGTCACCGGCTCCATCAAAACATTACTATAAGGCACCGGTTGCAACCAAGTATTATAAGTCACCTGCTCCCTCAAAGTATTATTACAAGTCACCTGCTCCTTCAAAGTATTACTATAAGTCACCAACGCCTTCAAAATACTATTACAAGGCACCGGTTGCAACCAAGTATTACAAGTCACCTGCTCCCACAAAACATTATTACAAGTCCCCAACTCCTTCAAAGTACTACTATAAGTCTCCGTCTCCAACAAAGTACTACAAGTCGCCTACAACCTACAATTCACCACCTCCACCAAAGACCTATGAACAATCGCCATCATATTATTCACCTCCACCATCAACGTACTACAAGCAAACACCAACCTATGCTTCACCTCCACCACCTGTGAAGTACGAGCAATCTGCCACCTATGCTTCACCTCCACCACCAACATACTACAAACAAACACCCAACTATGCTTCACCTCCACCACCTGTGAAGTACGAGCAAACACCCACCTACGCTTCACCTCCACCACCAACGTACTACAAGCAAACACCCACATATGCTTCACCACCACCACCTGTGAAGTACGAGCAAACGCCTACCTACGCTTCACCTCCACCACCTGTGAAGTACGAGCAAACACCCACCTATGCTTCACCTCCACCACCTATGAAATACGAGCAAACACCCACCTATGCTTCACCCCCACCACCTGTGAAGTACGAGCAAACACCCACCTATGCTTCACCTCCACCACCAACGTACTATAAGCAAACACCCACCTATGCTTCACCTCCACCACCTGTGAAGTACGAGCAATCAGTCACCTATGCTTCACCTCCACCTCCGTCAACATCGACCCCACCAACCTACTATTAATATTCCACCCTTCTTTTCAATCGTTTTCCCTATCTCCATGACTTATAACTCCTTTTCATCCTCCTTCCGAGTATTTTCATTTCTTTTTCACTACAATTTTATGTATGTTCCCCAACGTGATCGGCTTTGCTTGTTGTGTGTTCTTGTTTTAAAAAAAAATTGTAATATTTATTATTTGAGGTTTAAGTAAGATCCTTGAGATCTCCATCAATTTGGCTTTATTATATCAAGATCCTTTTTTTGGTGTAATTTATCAAGAATCTCGAGTTTATCTAATAATATTTCTTATCTATTGAATACTTTACTTGAGTCTTTACACATACCTTCTGGACATCCAAGAGTATTATTCCAGAGAAATTTCTTCTCAAGAATGGTTGGTTACCTACTAAAAAAGAAGAGAAAAAGAAAAAATATGGATGTGAGTCGAAAGACATGGTCATGGATCGACATAGCAATAAATTTTCTTCTTTGACTTACTATAGTATTATGGATTCTAATAGTATTTATCATATTTAGGAAATAAAATTATATATAATTAAAAAAAATAAGAAAAAAATAAAGATAAAATGTAAGCATATGAATCATTTTTCCAATTCTTTTTCTAAAATGAATTCTCTATATTAGGGCGATAAAAGATATGTATGATGGAGCTATGACTCGGGTTAGGATTGTGGGAGGTGACTCAGAGCCTTTTCCGATTGTTATGGGGTTACACCAAGGATTTGCGCTCAGCCCGTTCTTATTTTCTTTGGCGATGGATGCACTGACACACAATATTCAAGGCGAGGTGCCATGGTGTATGTTGTTCGCTAATGATATAGTTCTGATTGATGAGACCCGAGGCGGCGTGAATGGGAGACTGGAGGTATGGAGGCAGGTCCTGGAGTATAAAGGTTTCAAGTTGAGTAGGACTAAGACGAAATATGTGGAATGTAAGTTCATCGACATGGCGGGAGAAGCGGATGTGGAAGTCAAGCTTGACTCACAGGTCATCCTCAAGTGAGAAAATTTTAAGTACTTAGGGTCAATTATCCAGGAAGATGGGGAGATCGACGGAGATGTTACACACCGTATTGGGGTAGGGTGGATGAAATTGAGGTTAGCGTCTGAAGTCCTGTGTGACAAGAATGTGCCACCCAAACTCAAAGGTAAGTTCTATAGAGCGGTGGTTAGACTGACCATATTGTATGGAGCCGGGTGTTGGCCAGTCAAGAATTCATATATCTTGAAGATGAAAGTAGCAGAAATGAGAATGTTGAGATGGATGTGTGGGCACACTAGGCAGGATAAGATTAGGAATGAAAGATATTCGGGAAAGGATGGGCGTGGCTCCCGTGGACGACAAGATGCGGGAAGCGCGACTTAGATGGTTCGGACACGTGCGGAGGAGAAACCTAGATGCACCGGTTAGGAGGTGTGAGCGATTGACTTTGGCAGGTACGAGAAGAGACAGAGGGCGGCCTAAGAAGTATTGGGGCGAGGTAATCAGGCAGGATATGGTGCGACTTCAGATTTTCGAGGACATGGCTCTTGATAGGAACATGTGGAGGTCGAGCATTAGGGTGGTAGTCTAGGGGGTAGTCGAGAGTTCTTCCCTGTTTATTCTGGGTAGTCTGATAGAGTTTTGTTTAGGTTTGTTAGCGGTCTATGTTGTGTTCACATTGTTGTTTTGCATAGTTTTGTATTATTGTCGTTTCACTTATTCGTTATTGTTATTTTCTTTCTGGAACATTTTGTTGGTACATGCGTTTGCTTTTGTTTCTCTTCTGATATTATCGTCTCTCTTGTCGAGCCGAGAGTCTCTGGGAAACAACCTCTTTACCCTTTTCGGGGTAGGGGTAAGGTCTGCGTACACTCTACTCTTCCTAGACCCCACTAGTGGGATTTTACTGGGTATAATGTTGTTGTTGTTGTTATGTTAAATATGTCAAAAGACATAACGTTGTTATGAATGGAGTACATGTATTGCTAATGTTAGTGTTATTTCAAATAGAATCAAGTAATACTCGAGTAATTATACATAATTTACTAGGAGAATAAACTCGAGAAAAAAAAATTACATTAATGAAAACACCCGTAGCATTTACATAACACTTTGGTACCATCACTATGTGTTGAGTCCCACATACATTGAAGGGGATTGATGGTCTCCGGATATGGACTTGGGCAATCTGCATCTCTTGAGCTAGCTTTTGCGGTTGAGTTAGGCCCAAGGTCCATTTAATACTATGCCCTTTGCTCCCTTCACTCTACCCTCTGCCGCCTGCGCAGCCTACCCAAATTACCAGTGCTACTATACTATGTCGGGTCTTGAAAGCAGGGATCCAGTCCAACCAATCTGTCTGCAATGTTTTGATATCTATGTATTCTAGATGTGGTAACATAGAGGCTGCTTCTCATGTTTTTGAAAGAATGGAAGATAAAAATGTAATATCTTGGACTTCAATTATAACAGGTTTTGGTGAAACATGGTTTTGCCCACAGAGCTATGCAATTATTCAATTAAATGCTTGAGGCTGGTATAAAACCAAATGAGGTCACGTACATTTCCGTTTTATCAGCTTGTAGCCATGTTGGTTTAGTTGAGGAGGGATGGAAGTATTTTGATTCAATGTCCAAAGATCACAGGATAACATCTAGGATTATATGGAACAATATGCATGCTTGGTTGATTTGTTAAGACGATCAAGCTCTCTTGAAAAGGCTGTTCAGTTTATTAAATCACTGCCCTTGAATGTTGATGCTCTTGTTTGGCGCACCTTGCTTGGTGCATGGAAATTTACAACTGGGTAAGTACGCTGCAGAAATGATTCTTGAACAGGATCCAAATGATCCAGCAGCACACGACGTCTTACTATTTAACTTGTATGCTTCGAGCTGGATGAATGGGAGAAGGTAACAAAGATCAGAAAAGACACGGAAGAAAAGAGATTGGTGAAAAATCTTCGAGTATGTGGAGATTGACATAATGCAATGAAGTTTATATTAGTAGCCGAGGGAAGAGAGATAATTGTTAGAGACACTAATCATTTTCACCATATTAAAGATGGACTCTGCTCACATCTTTTTCATTAATAGAAACATTCAAAGAATAAAAAAATGCTCCTAGGCATGCTCCCCAAGGCTCTTCTCTCTCTTCTTCTTTCTATGACCCCACCACCCCCATCAAAAGCCAAGCTCACCGCGACCAAACCCCAGTGAAACCCACCAGCAGCCGAGCCCTCACGCGCCGCCACACGCCGCCGATGCACCTGGTTTCCGGCGAGATCCCAGCCACGTGCCGGCGCGTGTGGCCATTTCCGGCGACTATTTCAAAATGTTTTCTTCTGACAGCCCCTTCCCGAGGTTGTTCCGACCCTACCCACCCACTTACCTCCAGCTTCCGACCACTCTTGCTATTTTCCGGTGACAGAGGTGGCTTTTCCGGCCAGATATCACTCCCTCTCACTTCCTATTCTTCATTCTGCTCCCTAGCAAGACTTTTGGGTTAATTATGATGGACTCTTCAGAGAGAAACTCCTACTTCTCCCTAGAATCTAGAAAATTGAAAAACATGTCTTTTATGAAAGCTGCCTCTTGGCCAACCCTAGACCTTGGAGGAAGATGTCATCGAAAGCTTGACGTAGGGAAGGAGTCGCGCTTCTCGATGTCTGAGGAGCACTCTCTCAGGCGCAAGGGCTTCTTGAAATCTTGTCTGATTGGGTCTTTCTCCAAATGGGTTGGTTCCCCGGAGGCTGTTATGAACTGGGCAGCAGAGGCATGGAACGTCAAGGACGGGCTGAAAATATCGCAACTGGGAGACACACAATATCTCTTTCGCTTTGTTGACAAGTCTGAAGCTTCAGAAATTCTTGTCAGAGGACACATGTGGTTCGATGGGAACTTCTTAAAGCTAGATAGATGGGTGGAGCACGCTGGGTGCCTCGACCCTCATTTTACCGACGAATCATTGGTGGTCAACATGATGGGTCTTCCGGTGCATCTCTGGTGTCTTGACCTATTCAAGAAGATTGGGAAAATATGTGGGGTTTTTATTGATGTCTCTTGCAGCTTACACGATCTCTTGCATGTAAGGATTGTGGTGAGGAAAGGGGGCAGAATCCCTGTCTCCATTGTGGTGGAAGATGGATACTTGAGTTATAGAGTTTGGTTGAGCCCTGAATTTTGCCCTATCTTTATGCCTGAGATAGTGGCAGAAGAAAAGGGAAGGCCAAATAGAAGGGAGGGGAGGGGAAATCAGTCTCTAAGGGAAGGGGAGGGCTCACCGGATCAGTGGACTTAACCGGAATCTGATGTTAGATCGAGGAGATACAGGAGGTTTAATTTTGGGAGAAGAAGTCAAAATTACAACAGGAGAAATAGACGTGAATGAGCTAGTGATGCGGGCTGGAAAGGCAGAATAGGTCGGTCATCTTCTAATTATCACAGGGGCAGGCAAGTTTTCACCAAGCATAGGCCTGGGCCTCCTCACATGGGTCCAGCAACTTTTCCCAATTCTATTAGAATTGATCCTAAGGGACCCAGATTATTCCAAGCTGCGTTTGATAAGGCTCCTAAGCATACGGGAACAGTCGTTCCTCCTTCTTCTTCTGCTAATGGTGCTTCACACAGTGACACTTCTTCATCGAGCTCTAGTGACCTGAACCCCTCTTCGTTGGCCACTGCTTCAGGGGAAGCACCGACTAAAGAGGGTGCTGTGATTCCACGGCCATCCGCCTATGATGGACCCTTCTCCATCGCCCCCTCATCTGCCCCTGGGCTTAGCTTTGCTGAAGTTACACTTCAAGCCTCTTATTCTTCTTCGGGGAAGACTGTTGAGCATGGCCCTATTGATGTTAGTGCCAGACCAATATCTCCAGTTAGTATGCCTCCAAGAGTTCCATGCTCTCCTCCTTACTGCTACCCTTATGGTGCTTCTGGTCATCCCTACAGCAACGGGGTGCTAATTTCAGAGGTTGATGCCCCTCAAGGAAAGGGTGAGATCCTTTCGGCACATAAAGTTCCTATTGCTAGCAATGCTATGGTCTTGTATTCCTCTGGTAGGAACAAGGGAAGGGCTCATATAGAAGATGCATGTCCAATTTTGTCACGGATTGGAGGAGCGGATATGTCTTTTTGGATGGAGGATAAACTATTAAACTTTGGAAAGTTTCTAGGTGTTACTTTTGAAGGGAAGGAAGATAGGATGTTAGAATTGTTGAGGGGGATTGAGCAACAATCTTTTTGTGATGGTGCAGGGAGGGAGTTGGGTCAAGGTGTTATGCATAATAATTTGGGGGATGTAGTGGTGTACCAGAGACGAGGCCGGGGGTGTGATAGGGAGGAAGGGTGCTCGGTTAGAGGGGGTGGGGTAAAGGGGGATATTGTTACTTATGAAAGTTAAGATTCTTTCATGGAATGTGAGGGGGATGAAAGACCCAAACAAAAGGGCCATCATCAAAGTGGGAGTTAGAGAGTGGGGTGCCAACCTAGTCTGTTTTCAGGAGACCAAAATGGAAGTTGTGTCGGACGTGATTGTGAGGAGTGTGTGGGGAGGTAGTTGGGTAAAATATGACTGGGTTCTAGCAGTGGGAAGTGCCGGGCGCATTCTTCTAATGTGGGATGATAGAAGCTTGGAGGTAAAGGAGATTAAGAATGGGGGTCTTCTCTTTAGCAGCTCTTGTTAAAGATGAGTGAGTGGGGTGGAGTGGGGATTTGGGGGAGTGTACGGACCGGTAGGAGAAGGGTCCAAGGTGTTATTCTGGGAGGAACTGGACAATATTATGGGGGAATGGGATATTCCATGGGTTTTAGGGGGAGACTTTAACACTATTAGATTCCCGGAGGAGAGATTGGGGTGTAGACTGATCTCGAGAGCCATGGAAGAGTTTTCTGATTTCATCAATGATCACTTTCTCATTGATCTTCCTCTGTCACGGGAAAGGTTTACTTGGGCCAGGGCGGAGGATTCCAACTCAAGATCTAGACTTGATAGATTTCTAATATCGCCCTACTGGGATAAGCTGGTGCCGAATGTGCTGCAGATTCCTTTACCTAGGCTGACTTCGGATCATTTTCCTATCTTGCTGGATGGATGCAGAGGGAGGGGGGTGCATTCTCCCTTCCGATTCGAGAACATGTGGTTAAAGGTGCCAGGATTTGGTGACAAGGTGAAAGAATGGTGGACAAGCTACAGGGTATCATGGACACCTTCATTCCGTCTTTCGAAGAAACTTCAATTGCTCAAGGGAGATATTATCGGGTGGAATAAAGAGGTTTTTGTGAGGGTGGAGGTTAAAATGAGGGAGCTTATGCATGAATTGGGGGAACTAGAGAGACGTGAAGGGGCGAGGGAGTTAGATGAAGCTGAGAAAGCGAGATTGGGGGAGGTTAAGAGGGAAATAGTCGAGTTAGCAATAGCTCAGGAAACTAGTTGGCGGCAAAAATCGAGGGCGCTATGGTTGAAGGAGGGGGATTCGAATACCAAGTTTTTCCATAGGGTGGCGGTTGCAAATCGAATGAGGAACTTCATAGAGTCCTTAGTTGTGGATGAGGTGAGGATTGAGGGAGAGGAGAAGTTAAAAGGGGCGATTGTGGGGTTTTATAAGAACTTATACAAAGAGGAAGTTAGCTGGAGGCCGACTTGGGGGGAATAGAGTTCAACCACATAGGGGAGGGATACAGTGAGTGGCTAGAAAAGGGCTTTTGAGGTAGAGTAGGTGCACGAGGTTGTGTCGAGTTGCGCTGGTGATAAGGCCCCCATGCCTGATAGTTTCTCCTTAGACTTCTTCCAGCTCTGTTGGGATACCATCAAGGGGGAGTTGATGGAAGCCATTGAATACTTCCATGTGAATGGTGTTTTCGAAATAAGTATCAATGCTTCTTTTATTACTATTGTGCTTAAGAAAGAAGGTGCATTTTGTATCATAGACTACAAGCCTATTAGTCTTATGGGGAGCATTTACAAGATTATTTCTAAAGTGCTCTCTAACAGACTCAATATGGTCCTTGACGTGTCTGTTTTGTCCTCCCAGAATGCGTTTGTGGAAGGTAGGCAGATCCTGGATGCTGCTTTGGTGGCAAATGAACTTGTAGACTCCAGAAGGAAAAATAGAGTACCCGAATTACTATGCAAGTTGGACCTTGAGAAGGCTTTCGAACATGTCAATTGGGAGTTTATGGATTTCATTATGATGCTGATGGGGTTTGGGGCAAGATGGAGGGGATGGATCAAGTTCTGCATTTCCTCAGTCAGATTCTCTGTCCTGGTTAATGGTAGCCCATGTGGTTTCTTTGGCAGCTCCAGGGATCTCAGGCAAGGTGACCCCCTATCCCCCATGCTATTCATCCTAGTGATGGATGCTCTGAGTAAAATGATGGATCGTGCGTCTCGCGGAGGCTTCTTGAGAGGATTCTCAGCTCCGATCGGGGTGCCCAGTGCCCAAAGAGTCTCTCATTTGCTTTTTGCGGATGACACCATGGTTTTCTGTGATGCCGATATGGATCAGCTGACCTGCCTGAAGCAGGTCCTGCAGTGGTTTCAGATAGTATTAGGGCTCAAAATCAACCTCGGAAAGTGTGAGATTTTTCAGGTAGGTGAGGTTGCTAACATTGATGCTTTGTCTCATGTTCTCAGATGTAAGGTGGGCTCCCTTCCCACTACTTACCTGGGTCTCCCATTGGGCGCTTCGCATAAGGATACTACGGTTTGGAATCCAGTGATCGAAAGGGTTGAAAAAAGATTAACAGGCTAGCATAAACGATACTTGTCAAAAGGCGGCAAGGAAGTGCTCATTAAAAACACTTTATCGAGTATGCCCACATATTACTTGTCCCTGTTGCAAGCTCCTGTGATCATCACAGAAAAACTGGAGCGACTTCAAAGGAATTTTCTTTGGGATGCGACGTATGAAACTAGAAAGTTTCATTTAGTGAATTGGCACACAATCACTTTCCCAAAGAAGTGGGGTGGACTTGGAGTAAAAGATCTTAGAGTATTCAACTGAGATTTGTTAGGGAAGTGGTTGCGGAGATTCAGCGTTGAAGAGCATGCTCTATGGAGGGAGGTCATAGTAGAAAAGTACGATTCCACGGGAGGGGGTTGGAGGACCAAGGCAATCACAACACCTTTCGGGTGTGGCATGTGAAGGAGCATCATGAAGAATTGGGAATCCTTTAGTGGCAACATCACTTACAGGGTGGGAGATGGAAGGAGAATCAACTTTTGGAATCATAAGTGGTATGGAGAGGATCCTCTGAGGGTCTCCTTCCCCCACGTTTTTAGAATTTCAAATCAGAAGAAATTGTTGGTCCAACAGATTCGTAAGGAGCATGAAGGGGGGTAGTATGGTACCTCTCATTTAAAAGGAACATGCAAGATTGGGAGATTATGGAGCTTCAAGATTTATTGACACTGCTATATGGGAAAGACAGGCCCCAGCCATCCTATGATTCTTGGAGATGGGGTTTGCGAGGCGACGGTTTGTTCACCATAAAGTCCTTTTACTAGAGTATGTTGGTGAGAGAGGAGGCCTCTTTTCCATACTCCTCGATCTGGATTCCTAAGGCACCTACGAAGGTGTGCATTTTTGCATGGCTAGCGGCGAGGGGGGTGATTTTGACTGCTGAGAATCTGCGAAAGAGAGAAATTACACTTGTTAATTGGTGCTACATGCGTAAAACCTTAGGGAAAGAAGTTAATCATCTTTTGTTGCATTGCCCTGTGTCCTCGGCTCTATGGAGGGCATTTTTGAACCTTTTTGGTGTTCAATGGGGGATGCCAAGCACTGTAAAGGAAATGTTATATAGATGGACCGGTTTTCATAGAAAAAGAAAGCAAAAGGCGTGGAAGTACGCCCCGTTAGCTCTCATGTGGATAGTTTTGGGGG